>JAJPUD010010108.1:0-62518 GCA_023553655.1 Myrmecobius fasciatus
AAAATTATCCATAATTTTGAATGAGAAAAAAATGGACATTCAACAAATTTGCAGATTTTCAGTTCTTTTTATCAATTCAACATGAACTCAATAGAAAATTTCACTTATAAGAGACAATGTCAAAGATCAATTTCAAGGTAACATGGACAAATTGTTCATGTTTTTTAACATGGGAAAATATGCCACATGTTTAAGATTGACATCATCAATAGGGTAGTTCAAAACATAGATTAAGGCAGAGTTTTAGGTGCAAATAGTAATTATGTTATACAAATGAAGAGGAAGAATAGACACAGAAGCATTAGAGGTGGGAGGAGGCCTGTAGTTCTGAACACCTCACATCAGGAATGGATTAAATAGGCAACACTACATATATACACTAAATGTTATAGCACCTTCCAAAATCTATAAAGATATAAGAAAAGAGGGATGAGTGGACAGGGAAGCAAAGTGTGTCTGAAGAAGACAAGGAAGGGATCCATGGGTGGGGGGAGGTTAAGTAATAGTAAGGCAAGTTAAGGAGCAGAATTAAAGCAGAGTTACCAGGGATAGGGAAGACATATGTGTGTGTGTGTGTGTGTGTGTGTGTGTGTGTGTGTGTGTGTGTGTGTGGAACAGGATGTGTCAGTGTATGTATGTGTATACATTGTATGTATACACAGTGTATGTAGTTATCTATATATGTATATATAAATATATCATTTCTTACCTATACTCTGCTTGGAAGATATGGAGGGGATGAAAGGGGGGAAATAAAGTAAAAAGATGCAAAGAAAAAAGAAGTAACAATTTATAAGGAAGTAAAGAAAATATGGAAGCTTATGAATATAATTTCATCTATGTGTATATATAAATTTCTTGAACTGGTAACATTATATAGTTTTAATTTTACCTGATGTTCAGTGGACACATATTAATTCAGAATTCAATGCACATGACTTGTCAAGCATCTACCATTGAGTTACATTGAGTTTTCCTTCACTGGATGTTTATAAACATTTAATGGGTGATTTTGGTTTATGATGCTAATAGAAAGGAGGGGCTCGACTGGATAGCCTTTGATGCTCCTTACAACTTTTGAGAATCTGCTATTCTTATGTAATTACTGTTTCATTGCACCCAATGAAGTGCTCCATCCAAAGTTTCACTGGTCCTGGGCATGACTCCTTCCATGATAGCCAATAATGGAACTTCATTCTCTATATATTTGAGAAATGATGTTTTTATCAGAGAAACATGCTATAAAATATTTTTCACAGCTATGATTACTATTTCCCTCCATCCTGATTTCCCATTTGTTGTTTCCTTCTCTTCCTCTCCCTCCCCCTTTCTTCCTATCTCTCTTGTCTCTTCCTGTCTCTATCTCTCTTGTCTCTCTATCTATGCCTCTCTGTCTGAATGTATTTCTTTTTTAAACCTGTCCCTCCTCAAAAGGCAATAGAAATAAAACACTTGTTGTTGTTTCTTATTTTCTCAGTATATTTCTTGACTTTTAACTTTATGTTACAGTTGAACTTTGCTCCCAGAGTGTAGGTAGCATTATGCCAAGTTTCAGGTTTTTTGTACTGCTGTTTTCAGATCTAGTTCCTGGGGTTGTAGGTTTTCATTTTTCCCAAAGTGATAGGATCTAAGGAGAGGTGTGGTAATTGCTTTCATGGTCTATGCTCTGATCAGTGAGCAACTACATGTAGTCTTTTTCTTCCTAGACCTGTGACCAAGGTTGACACTCCCCTGTGGCTGCATGCTTTAGTGTGCTGGTACTATTCCTTGTCCTGGGACTATGACAATGCACCAGAGTACTACATCCAGTGCACAAAAGGTCTTATGCAATCTTCTTCTGATAAGTTGTCCAATCCCCTTACCATCTGTGGGAACTGAACATTACAGAAGCTGCAACTGCCAATTCAGTCATCTCCAAGATCTGCGGCTGTCTTATTGGAGTCTTATCTGTGCTGAACTTCATTCCATTTTAACCCCAGTAAGACAGATTTTTGTTGTCAGTTTTCTAAATTGTTTTGGACTGGAAAATTTCTTCACCTGGTCCTTTTGTTAATTCTGACATTCCAGAATTAATTTTGAGACATTATTTTAAAGTTGTTTGAAAGAGAATTTTTGAAAGCCCCAGGAAGTTCCCATCTTTACTCTGCCATTCTGACTCTGCTTCTTGGTTTTGTGATTTCATTTTCTAGCTCATTTTACAGATGAGGAACTGAGGCTGAGTTAAGTGATTTGCCCAAACAACTTTTAAGCATCTGAGGATGAACAGGTTTAAAGTAGAACTGCAGACAGGCAGAAAGAGAGATGAGAGATAGAGACAGAAAGAGAGAGACAAGAGAGACATAGATAAGAGAGAAAAAGAGAAAAGGAGAGGAGAGGAGGGAGAGAGGGAAAGAGAGTGAGAAATTTTCCTTTCTGAAGATTTTCATTGTACTAAATGAATTCAGAAGTCTATTTTCTAACACTTTATCAGAATATTAAATATAGTATTTCATAAAATATCAAGAAGTTATGAAAGAAAGAAAAATTAGTTTGAGAAATCTTGAGAAAAAAAAACAATTGAACCGGATTATCCCAAGAATATGCAAGTATACAATTTGAAGGATCATAGTCATCCAGTGAAAGATAGAAAGGTGTTCAGAGGCAATCTAATCTAACCCCTTCAGTTTATAGATGAGAAATAATGGTTTGTCCAATATTAAATATATGTCAAGAGTCAGAGTAGAGGTTTGAAGTCTGTTTTTCTGATTCAAAATCCAGCACTCTTTCAACTGTAACAAGCTTTTTTGAAAACAACAATAAAGATGGTATAAACAGATCAGTCACATATGTAAAAACAAAAAGTTTTCTCCATCAATGACTGGAATTATCACATCTGGACCCTAACATTACAGTGTCTGATGTGTTGGGAGAAGGTAGAAATAAAACTTAATGAATCACAGATAGGAAGAGCAACTGGATTACATCGTGTACACATTAAAGAAGTCTCTGATGAAGGTGACATCTGAGTGTACTGAGGAATTACTTCTCAAGGTATTTGTAAGAAAAGATATCAAAGACTTGGGAAAATTTCATAGGGCTTATTACTACTTAAAACCAAATCTATCAAGAAAAATAATAATAAACAAGTTATCTTCTTATTGTTCCATCAGTATAATTTTTAAACTAAAATTATATCCATAATAGGGCAACCCCAATAATGATTTTAGAAACAATTAAATAGTGTTATATCCTTTTATTGTCAGTTAGTTGTTTTTCAGAAGTATCTTCCTGACACTTTGTGGGATTTTCTTGGCAAAATTTTTGGAATAGTTTGTCATTTCCTTCTCCAGCTCATTTTATAGATGAGGAAACTAAAGCAAATATGATTAAATGATTTCTGCCATGGTCACTAAGCTAGTAAGCAAGTATATGAAAGCAAATTTGAACTCAGAATTTCCTGACTCCAGACCCTACTCTCTATTCATTTAGCAGCTTAGCTCCTAGGGCAGATATTATCTTAATATTCACAAATTTGAAAGATGGAGCTAAGAGATGAGAAAAGTGCATAAAATTGGAGGATATTTCTTAGTAAGGAAGGCAAGTGTTTAAATTTTGATTTTGATTATTTCCTGAGCCAATCAACTTAAATTTTATCTTGCCACTGCACTTTGATGACTCTGGAAGAGAGAATGAGACTGATGACTTTCTGCAACTTAATTCCAATTCACTTGCAAGTCAAGATATTAATCAGTGATGTCATTTCAAAAAATGAGGGGCAAAGAACAAAACAACTGACTATATGACCTGGATCTTCCAGTGTTTCAGACAGAGTACAGAACAAATGGAGTTGACTTGCACTTGAAAAGGAAGGTTCCTGTTGAGAATACTTTGTTCTTCTTATTTGTACAACACTTCTATGTAATTCTTTGTTGGCAATATGTTATAGCCAACTGACATTTTTCATTCATCTTTCCTTTATCCTTTGGATGACCTAAAACTTTTAGCTTTCTGCTATGGTAGCTTTCCAATTTCACAGTCATATAGTATAACTGGAGCAATGTCAGTGCGAAAAAAAATTGGTCTTTTTTCAGGAAGAAGTTTGGTGTCATTAAATAAAAACACTATGAAATTTCCCAAATACAATCTCACCTATTCTCTGTTATCTTTTAAATTCTGTGTACAATCCATTATCCATTTGGAATGATTGTCAAAGATAGGTATGTGTGATTAGCCCTATGTCATAATCATTTAACTGCAAATCAAAGTCTATACAATAGACATACATCATCCACTTCTTTTTTCCTATGTGGATGGTTAGACTAAATATTTTCCTCTAATTTTGGAAATGTGATTTAAGAAGCTTTGTAAAATTCCTTTAATTAATGCAATCAGCACAATGTCATCTGCAAATAGAGAATTCTAGATCACCTTGTATCTATATGCAAATAAGAACATCTGGTTAGCCTTGTATCTATAGAAAATTCTGCTTCCATTTGGATACTGTGGTTCTTGAGAATGGTAAACAGCATTGGTTAAAATGTCTTTCTGGTTCAGGTTTTGTTTGCTATTTATAACCAATGATTAAATAGTTTTTCAATCTATCAAAAGCCATAATTTCCATATTTTTATTAGTGTCATTGGAGAAAGGTGTTTGGAAAATTGATAGAGAAAGGAGCAAGATTCCATGAACTTGAAGCATAAATGAGCAATGTAGAAAGGAAGGCAATGAATGGAAACATCTCCCTCTTTACATTTAGAAATGAAGAGAAAGTCAGAATTCGGACATTCTAAATCTTTTTATCATGATATTCCATTAAACAAAAACTCTAAATCTCTTCCTTTGGCTCAAAAACTATGGCAAGTCTGATTTATTTTGTAACACATATATAGGGCCTGAACTTGTAATTTTGGAGAAATAATTCCCTCTGCCAATTCCAATGCCAATTAAAACTTTTTGGGGGGGATTTTATCTGTTATTGTCTTAGAGAATTCTCCAGAATATTGAGAGATTAAATTCCTTGCTTGGGATCAAAGAGATAGGATTTGAACCCATATCACTCTGATTTTTGGATTGGCTCTTCTTTTTTTATTTTATACAGAATAAATTTTAAAAATGCAATGAATGAATACCCAACTCCAAATCAAAATTAGAAAACAATGACCACAACTTCCACACTAAGAGTATATTTGACTTTCTATTCTGCATGTTGTTTTGTAGATAATGTTTAGGATTAACTCACAGGTGGGCAATGATCATTGTACTTTAAAAAAATTGTATGAATAATGATGAGAAAAATAATGGATGCAAATAATGAGAATATGATTTCTTCTCAAGTTCATAACCCCAACCAAAGAGGCACCAGTTTTAAGAAACCTGTGCTGACAATTAGATTTGATGAAAGCCTGTGTTGAAATCGATCCAGCTAGACTGAGAAAAAAAACAATATATCAAAAGGATATTTCACTAAGGAGTGATTAGTGACTCTGTTTTTAAAGTCAGTTCCTTAGATAAAGAATAGGGGAAAATGTTGGTTAGTAATGGTATGTTCTTTTTTTTTTTCATTTACATATCTTTAGCCAAAAATGTAATATTTTTCTCATCTTTGCTTTGAATTAATTCCTATACCATGATAGCAACTATATATTTTCCTCCGATTTAAGATTTTAATGCTTAAAGTTCAAATTGGGAACATGTGTGAAATTGAACAAATTCAAATCAAAAGAATATACAAACTTCATTTTTCCCTTTGAATTTTAGGAGGCAATAGTGACATTTGCAGGTGGATTAGTAATTGTTTTGACAATAACCTTGAATTGGATAAATAATATAATATGAGATAATTGTAATCTTTTGACCCTTGGAGCCAAAAAATTTCATGTAACCATCTTATTGAATATATGTTTTTTATTGTGGTTTTCATTAGACAGAAGTTTGAGGGGTTAATGTTTACATGTTTGTATGCATTGTTACTGTTGCTCACATGGATTGGTGAAACATTTATAAAAGCACATGCAAAACTTTCCAAACCTGTTGAGAAAACAAAACATGATACTACAGATTCCTCTTTGCTTATTTCTCCCCTACAATTTCTTCCTCCGTAATATCCAACTAAAAACAAAGAATTGAAGCCTCTTTACTGAATCAAAAGCAGAGCTTGTTGCATCATAGCAATTAATACCAATTTTTCAGATTTAAGATTAAAACTTTGGGTTATATAAATAAGCATTACGAAAAAATGAACTCAAGAGCTAAGTAGAATAGCTTTGATAATTAAGCACTTAAGCTTGAGCTACAGTTAAGAAGTAATCAATATAAACTGCCCATCTTGTTAATCCAGGCCACAAGACCCTTTCCCCCACGTGTAAAGCTTGGATTTTTGCCCACATTTCCAGACACTTGTCAGGAAAGACATTATGATGCAGACTAGAATTTCAAGAAATATGGTGGGGACTTCTACTAACTGATACACCACGCAAAGTTTTCCTTCAGGTATTTCATCTTACTACTAAAGTAATTTTTTTTTTTTCAAAAGTGCTCATTGAAGATCAGGATGGATTTGTTGCAATCTTTGTGAAGTACTGGTATACCCTTTACTTAAAAGTAAGTTAAATCAGAAAGATGGTAGTAAATTATCTTTAAAATTTTTTCAGTGCAAACCAAAGAAGGAAAAAACTCTGACCTCACTGAAATTTTGTTGTGATTTGCATATATATGTATGCAAGTATACACGCACATACACATACATACACAACACACCTACACACATAATACATACATGTATATTTATGCATGTATGTATCTGCATGTAAACATATATGCATATGTATATATGTTCATCCACAATAAAAAACAAGTCTAGCATATTTGCTTCTCTGCTGATGCCATGTTAAACATGCTCATTTCACAGCATTGGGAAGATGAAAAGTGTAATCGCATGGAAGGTAAATTGATTGCAATTAACCTCAGGACTTGTTCTAAGGCTGGGGTATTCTACCTTTCTTTTTAGGAAAGTGCCATCAAGGGCATAATACATAGCTGATGAATACATATATCATATGGTGAAACACATACATTATGGGATAAAGTACATAAATCATGTAGAAAAACATGCATTATACTGAAATGATCAAATTATAAATGAAGCACATAAATCATAAGATTACACTGTTGAATTGTATCAGGAAACATAAATTATATAGTGAAATCCTAGGTTCACTGGAAGGTTCACTGAATAATGAAATAAGTAAGCTTCTATAACTTAAAGAAAAGTCCTATATCTCAGTGAAAACCAAACACATCAAACACTGTACCTAATATTCTGATTCATCCAATTCTGCCTTTGTCATCTCTAGTATCAAAGGAACTGGGGCATAGTGTAGAAAACAATAGAAACAAACAAATCAAAACAGTGAATGATAAAAGAATGGAAGCATATTTTTGCATATTTTTCTTCTGCAGCTGAAGCAAAAATAACTAGCTAAGTGACCACAGCAATATTTGCAGTCTTGTATGGGCTTTTGCAAATGCCAAATAAGCAAAAATTTTGTTTTTTTATAATAGTGTTCATTTCACAGAAAGAAGGTGCTGAAGAGGCAAAAGGGATGGATTCTGATCATAAATGGATTGGAGGCAGCCAAATAAATTTAAAACTAAGATTTTTCAGTCAATATGTGGAAATGCACTCAGGAATTTTATGTATGTAGCATTCCTTTACTTCCTTTCAATTTCTAATTATTTCCTTAATATGATTTTGCTAAGTGTTCTCTTTACTTTCTTCACTCTGACTTAATCCAAAAGGAAGAGAACAGGAGAGAGGCAAGCAGAACAAAGTGCACATAGTAATATGAACATCTCTCCCATCCTCATGCCCCCACTGTGCCAGTATTTGTCTATTTGAAAGGCTCTGAGTGCTACTGAGGTTGATGGCAGCATATACAATCCACTGTAATGATAATCAGGTGATTGACTGAAGTTTTTCAGTGCAATATGTGTATATGTGAATTATGTCCATGCTGAACCATGAACCCGGAATTCATATCCATTTCCCAGCCCTGTTGAGTTAGGGTTATGATCAGAATTGGGTGTACTATGAGATTTTTTAATCATAAACAAAGTGTTTGATCCATTCTATTGCTTAGGGCGATTGAAAGCTAGAGGTAACTAAATTTATATAGTGGGAATTGATAGTTGATTGCTGACCCTGGAGGGGCTAGGGCACTGACTTATAACCTGTTTCTAGTTTCTCCTCACATTAGTTGTTGAAAGTAAAGGTTCTTGTGTCATGTGGTATTCAGAACCCAGAACTCAATTGTAAAACAATGCATATGCTTAATTACAATGAGATGGTAAACAATAAACCAGCATTCCTTTTTCTTTCCACTCCCTGTCTTCTCTCTGCTCAAATGGAACATATAATTCTTCATGGACATGCCTAGGATGGTTCTAGACAATATATAAATAAAACTATTAAAAGAGATACTGTTAATTTCCCATCTACAGTTGTGGCTTGAATCTACCCAGATGCATAAAAATGCTTGAGTTTTGGCCATCAGGAAAGTTAGAATGATTTTTGAAATTATCCCAGTGAACAGATAGTTTGATCAGTTTCAGTCTACTCACCCAAACTGGTTTGCCCCAAACATTCATAAATGGTTAAATCTGCTCAATAGAAGTATAATCATTTTACTATATGATCTATGTGTTTCATTAGTTGAGGTACACATTTCGCTATAATAAATGTGCTTCAGCAAATGATCTATGCATTTCTTTCTGAAATGTATGTGTTTCACTGGAAAAGGTATGTGTTCATCAACTATGAATAATGTTCCTAACGGTAGCACATTATATTACTTGGCTGGTATCAGCACGGCATTACACATCCATTCCCTCATGACCATGAAGAGTGCATTCTTCAATAAGACACATATCAGGTCCTGTCAGTCTAAGATGGGATACACATAGGCATGCACTTGACAATGGTAGGAGAGATCATAGGAGAAAGGGGGGAAGGAATGGAGACATTTTGCACGTGGCAGTGTCCACTCAATGAACAGAAAATAGGATTCTTTGTTTTTTCTCCCCATATTGACCACTTCCCTTTATAATTCAAAGAAAGAGAAAGCAAGGTTGAAAAGCAAATGAAATTCTACTACTTTTTCATTAGCCAGTCCCCTCCCCTTTTCCTCCTCAAACACATCTTCCATTAAATAACACTGAATTTTCAATACAAAAATGAAGGTTACTAGATTGTATGCATTATGGTTGATATTTCTTTAAATGCCACTAAATTTCTGATTCGGATGAATTAGTATCAAGCAAAATAAAATTAAAATATAAGGTATCATCTTTAGCAAGAAAATACCCCCAACTGAAAAATTCAATCAAGTGTTCATTCATTTCAAGGATTTATTTGTCTGACCTGCTCTCCATTCTTACTTGACAGCTTCTTACTAGATATCCAGTTTGTGCTGAAAAGAAAATTTTTCCTAAGTCTAAAGAAATAATCCGTGATTTACTTCTTAACACATTGTTAAAATTCTAAAACAGCCATGTAACCTAATGCTTCTATAGTCAGGTCTGTGTAGCCCCTCAAACCATCTGGAAACAATTATGAACAAACCAACAAACCTTCCTTTTACCTATAGAAATTCTTGCTATTAGCTTCATGAGTTTCTTAATTACAGCTCCCAATATGCTGAGGCATATAATATATATATATATGTATATATATATATATATATATACATATATATGTGTATATATAAACAATTATACAAATTCCCATCACTTTTAGCAATGTTTTATCAAACTCCTTTCTTGGCCATAGAGTTTGTAAATGGTGTGTAGTCCTGACAAAGGATCAAATATTTCTTAATTTTTCTGCAAATAGACTGAAGTATATAACATGTTGTTTATTTAAAAAGTGTTAATTATTACTTATCAATTCTCATAGAGCTAAGACTAGTGATTTACATAGAAACCTTCATTTAAAAATCATTTTCTGAACCGCACTCCTTATATTACATGTACATATACATGTATTTGTAAATATATGCTATCAAATTATTTTCCTTTTTATTTTACACCTATAATTAGAGATGCTATTTTAATTTTTTCTTACATTTTACACTCATTCTATTTGATAATATATCTGAAGCTATAACTTCATTTATGTCTTAATTTTTTTAAGCTGGAAAAATGGAAGCTTTATTTGCCTTGTGAAAAATTCCCAATAATGTAAGTTAGAAAAATGCTCTATTTTTGTATGCTTGCAAAAAGCACATTTTAAGATTTAAAATAATTTCAAAGGAGGGATTGTCCATAGTGAATAGAGTTGAAAAATTATATTACATTATATTCAAGTACTGCTATTTTAGAATTTTTTACACCATCCCTTGTTTTAGAAGAATATTAGCACATGCATAAAGCTTACCTTCCTGGTAGTATTGGTTCAGTATAACAATCTAGTTAGGTTCAATACATGGTCAAAACTGAGTCAGACACTAATGTTTCAGGAAAACCTGGGAGGCATTAGAGAACCCTGAAATCTTGATTTATATATGTAAGATTTCCCAAACATGGGCCATACTTGGTTTAATGGACTTTGCATTCAGAGATAAGATATAAAGGGTCAAATGATTATTTGTCAATGGCTTTTCTCCAAATGTCTGATAGATTCTGATAGAACCTATACCTTGTTGTTTGATAACAGGATGTGGCAAGTGTATTGTACATATTTTTAGATATTAGAGTTAAAAAAGACATTTTAGACCCCAGAGTTTATTCCCTTCTTTCCAAGGCAAGATAAAATCCTCAAATAGATTTACATGATCTTAGCAAAAAGGGCAGTATGTGACTTATTTAGAAGTGCCTCATTCAGGGTGCATCAGTCATATGTCAATAATTTTTCATGCAAGTTCCATGAGGACAAAAACGGTTTGAGTCATAAACATTTAATCAATTTGGCATATGCTCTCTGTGCGACTGTGTATTTAAGAAAAGCCCTATGGTAAGGATCTGTAATGCCTAATAATTGAGAGTTATCCTGAGCTAAAGGCATTCCTACTTGTGAATAATGCAGTGAAAAATAAAACGTATGCACTATCTTTCAAGAAAACAAAACAAAACAAAACATAATCTCTCATTCATGCATTACTTCTAACCATATTTCCCTCTATGAATATATCTGCAAAAGCATTCCTGTGAATTTAATCCTCATTTTCTTTAAGCAATTAGTTGAATTCTTGACTTAATCTTTATGACTTGTTTTTCAACATAGTTCATTGTATGTGCTATATGAATTGCCGCAGTGATCTCATTTGATGCCCTTTTCCCTAAATTCAGTTGTTGTATTATATGTTACTTGAGATATATTTTTCATTTGTCACCAGAGCATCTTTTTCTGTGATTGCACAATAGCATGAAGGTAGATGCAATATTCTTTGTTGAAGGAAGGGGAAAAAACACCCCAAAGCACTCTGGGACCAAAAATAAATAATGAAAACATAAGACAAAACATGACGATTTCCTTCATAATTTGTGTAGATGTCATTCTATTTTAAAATGGAATTAAATCACATTACCTAAGGCCAAACACACCTCAAATAGTTAAAGGGTTTTTCAGTGACATTTTGATCATCAGTTGCAACCATTATCTGGGGATAAATCAATTTGTGGCAGCTGTGGACAGCTATTTCTGTCTGGAGCAGATCAGTTTAACTGGAGAAACATGCTAAAAGTTAAAGACCAGACTCCTGCTGACTACACAGAAGGATTTTTTTAAAGGAAAGCTGCAACACAGTTTTCCAAGGTTCAGAAAATATCATGGCAATTTTGCCAATCCAGTGGCACTAATTTTGCTTAATGAGAGTTGATTATTTTTAATATGTATTAGCTGTTATGCAATATGAATATTACAGTATTTAAAGAATTGTTTATATTTCTTTTTCTTTTTCATTTTATTTGGCCAATTGTTTTTGTAGTTTAAGTTAGTGCTTTGGGCCATGATAGAACTAAAGTGTTTTATAGCTTAAAGAGATGTTCTTAGTTTCTTGAGAAGGTCAATGCTAGGCATATCTGCTCCCCAACTCTCCCCTTCTCCAAAAATCATCTTGACTATGAAGAATTGGGCTTTAGTAAATAAGAAAAAATTTTTGGCAAGTTAAAATACAAAATAAATAATTTCTTCTGTTACTAGTTATTCTGTTTTACTTATGGAAAAGCATGGTATAGTAAAAAAAAATCTCACAGTTAGAAGAGAAAAATCCAAATATTACCATAGATGCTTTGTATTTGTGTGAACTTGAAAGAATTATGGAATCTCCCTGAACCTCATCTGAGAAATGAAAGGCTTATTCTAGATAGACTTACATTTCTAGATCAATGATTCTGTATGCTTTTGGGCAAAAATACTCTTTTAGTGTCTTTTCCAGACAGTAAATGCTCAGATATTGAAAGCTGTGGGAATATGGAGGGTCTTGCAGTTCCTACAAATCTAGAAAGGTTTTGAGTATAGTATAGGTTAGGTAACAGCATATGTCTGCTGTCCCAAAACCAACCTTGTGAAATACAAAAATGCATTCTGTGAATGAACATATTTAGCTCTCACAATCCATGAAATGAACAAAAATATGAAATGGAAATGAGGACTATTTATCCTCATGTTCTTATTTAGTGAAAGTGGCAATGATAAGCAAAGTGTGTTAAATATCACAGAGTATTTAGAATTTATAAGCTTTAATGTAATCATTGGGATTCTAAAGAGAGATCTTTGTTGCATCCTCCCCTTTCACTCACTTCTCAAACCTCTCTACTGTTGAAGGAACTGTGACCTTTCTAGTTCCCCAGATTCACAATCTTGGGGCAAATCTTGACTCTTCCTTCAATTTCATTCTAACTATTGAATCAGTTATCAATTCATGTCACATCTATACCTAAAAATCTTTCTCACATAGCAGCCTTCCTCCATAGTCAACTTAGTGAACACTCTTATCACCTTGACCTTGCAATAGTCTTCTAATTGAGCTCCTTTTCTCAATTCTCTCTACTCTAATACAGTAATCAAAGTTATTTTTCCTAAAATCTGCCAATTTTACAGTCTTTTTACTTCCCTTAATATATTCATATATCCAGCCATACACTCCTATTTAATGTTTTTGTTTTTTTATTCTGTTTTGTTTTTGTTGTTCAGCCATTTAGTTGTATTCAACTCTTTGTAACCCTTATATAGGGTTTTCTTGGCAAGGATCATGGAGCAGTTTGCCATTGCTTTTCCAGTAGATTAAGGGAAATAGATGATAAGTAATTCACCCCGAGTCACATAGCTAGCCAGGGTCTGAGGCTAGTTTTAAATGTAGGTCTTCCTGACTCCAGGCTGTGCACTCTATTCACTGAGCCATTTAGCTGCCTATTTATTGCTACTAACATATAATGCCCCCCTCTTCACTGTCCCATATGCCTGGAATATTCTAGTTCTGAACATCTTGGAAGTTTTGGTTCCCTTCTAGAATTAGCTCAAGGGCCACTTGTACAAGGCCTATCTCGATCCCCACAGTTGCTGCTTCATGTATTCTCTGTGTCCTTTATACATGTACTGTTGTCTGTTTCATTAACACGAAAGCTCCAGTTTTTGACATAATAATAAGAAAAAGGTGTTGGACATAAAACTGTGCTGAATAGTCCTAATTGAAATTAATATTACTTAATTTTAACTGTTTCATGAATTCTCAAATTTCTTGTTGCTCCCCCACATAGCACTCTGTTTTGAAGACCCTAACTTGTATTTCAAAATAGAAAATGTTGAGCCATTCACTGAGAACTCCTTCTGCCCTCTTCCTCATCTCAAATATGCATATTCCTTTGTCCACTATATCTTCCTTTACCTGTCTCACATAAAAAAGTAGCTCTTTTATTTGACAATGCAAATCACTCTATATCAACATTTAATCCCATTCCATTCTTTCTTCAATATATTGCCCCCTGTATTATCATATTTTTGCTAAGTATCATCTTCCCATATGTTGCTAAATTTTAAGAAAAGTACCTCTTTTAAGATGGTGGTTTATTTAGTTTCTTCTCATGGTCTTCTTCATTCTCTTCTATTTGACTTCTAGCTTCATCTTTCACTAAAACTTCTCTCTCAAAAGTTAAAAGTGAAATTTTAATTGTCAAAGTCATGATTTTCAATGTAAATTATGAATTACATTGATCTTTCCTCTGTAAATTCTACAGAAATACAGAAGTCCTTGTTCTTACTGTCCTGTCAGAAAGAGCAAAGTGAATTATGGTAAACAGTAAGATGAGAAGTCTACCAAGTTGCTTCTTTTCTCTTTTTGTAGACATGTACATTGACTAAATTTGTGATTTATTGACAGGGAGTTCCTAGTGAAGAATTTCCTTTACCAAAGCAAGCAACACTTTCTTGGCAACTTATAGTCTTGCAGAGTTCTCCGGTGACACTGAGTGTTTAAATGACATTCCCAGAGATCATATAGCCAGCCTATATAAGTGAGGGAACTTGAACCCAGTTCTTTTTTTAAACTTGTAATAAGGACTTCAGGGAAGGAGGGGTGTAGAGTCAGGATGGTGAAGAGTAGACACAAGTCTCTTTGACTTTTTCTGACCTTCTCTCAAACCAACAGAAGATTAAGCCTCTAAACTTGTTTTGCAGTCAAAGCACTCACAAATATTTGAAGTACAACACATTTCTAGAAGAAGATGCCTTGGAAGAACTTCAGAACAGGTCTGTTTCAATTGGGCAGGGGGACGGTCTACAGAACACAGACCACAACATGGGGAGACCAGGGCAAGAAGCTGGATCAGAGAATCAGAATGTTGTAGCTTCCACAAACCTGAGAATTTTCTATGAGCCTCTTAGGCCATTCTGACCTGGTTGCAAGAAGGTGGTTTGGCAGATTTGCCTTTTGTAAAAGACAAATTGTAAACCATTGAGCTCCAGAAAAAGTGGGACCTAACCACCATTACCCATCAATGGAAATCAATTAGCAGAACTGCCCCAGGGCAAATTAATGCAGCTGCCACTCCTTTGCATTGAACAGACCTCAAGCCTTAAAAAATGGATAAAAAACAAAAAAGAACGCTCAACATAGACAGCTCTTATGGAGAGAGAGAACAGACCTCAAATCCTGAGGTTGCTAAAGGCAAAGCAATTCCAGAAAAAGCCCCAAAGAAAGACATAAGCTGGTCCCCATTTCACATGGCTTTCTCTGAAGATTGTATAAAGGATGTTAAAAGAGAGTTAGAAAAAAATGGAGAAATGAAATGAGATGATTGCAAAAAAGAATGGAAAAATAGAAAAAGAATCCAATGAACAAAAAAATGTAATTGGCCAAATGCAAAAGCTAAAAAAGGTAACTGAATAAAATAATGCTCTAAAAATTAGAATTAAACAAATGGAAGTGAATAACTCAATAAAACTTCAAAAATCAGTCAAACAGAGACAAAAAATTAAAAAAAATAGTAGAAAATATGAAATATCTCCTAGGAAAAACAACAGAACTGGAAAATAGATCTAGGAGAGAAAATCTAAGGATTATTGGGCTTCTTGAAAGCAATGATAAAAAAGGAATCTAGATATTATCTTACAAGAAATCATAAAAAAAAACTGCCCTGATATTTTAGAATCAGAAGGTAAAATAGCCAAAGAAAGAATCCCACTGATCACCTCCTGAAAGAGACCCCAAAATTAAATCCCTAAGGAATATTTAGCTAACTTTCAGCAGCCAGAAACAATTTAAATACCGAGGAGCCACAATTAGGATTATCCAGGACCTAGCAGCTTCCACCTTAAAGGATCAAAGAGCATGGAACTGATATTCAGAAAAGCAAAGGAACTGGGGTTACAGCCAAGAATAACCTATCCAGCTAAAATGAACATTATCTTTCAGGGAAGAAAATGAACATTCAATGACATAGGTGAATTTCACCTATTTCTAACGAAAGGAACAGAACTGAACAAAAATTTTGATCTCCAAACATAGAACTTGAGAGAAGCATAAAAAAAGTAAAAAGGAAAGAACTCTTGAGAAGTATATTTCTCTTATGAGTATACTTAGAGAATGCAAGTATAATTTGATTTTATTATGATAATATGAAAAAGAAACTAGAGGTGGAAAGTGGATCATACTGGAAGAAGAGGAAAAATGAGGTAAAATAAGGGTAATTAAATCTCAAGAAGAGACAAAGAAAACCTATTATAATTGAGGGAAAGAAAGGAGTGGGATGAGGATTGGGTGAATCTTACTCTCATCAGATTTGGCTCTAAGAGACAATATCAGGCATATTTGGTTTCACAAAGAAACTTGTCTCACTTTATAGGGAAGTAGGGGGAGAGGGGGAAAAGAAAGGGAAACACTAATAGAAGAGGAAATAGAAGAATTAGGGGAAAGGTGTAAAAAAAGGGCAGGGGGCTCTAAAGAGGGAGGATTGCTTGAGGAAGGTGGGCATCAAAATCAAAATACTGGGAGGAGGGAATGGGGATAGGAAAGAGAAAAGCATAACCTAGGATAAATAAGATGGCAGGAAACAAAGAATTAGTTATTTTAATTGTGAATGTGAATAGGATGAACTCCATAAAAGGAAAGCAGATAGCAGACTAGATTAAAAGTCAGAATCCTATAATATGTTGCTTACAGGAAACAAATTTAAAGCAGATTAATATATACAGAGTGAAGGCAAAGGGTTGGAGCAGAATACGTTATGCTTCAGGAAAAGAAAAAAAAAGTCAGGGTTAGCAATCCTGATCTCAGATCAAGATAGATCTAATTAATACAGATAAGGAAGGAAAATATATCTTACTAAAGGATACCATAGATAATGAAGCAATATTAGTACTAAACATATGTGCACTAAGTGGTATAGCATGAAAATTCCTAAAAGAGAAGTTCAAAGAGATGCAAGAAGAAATAAACAGCAAACCTATTCTAGTGGGGGATCTCAACCTTGCTCTCTATTTTTTTTTGTATCTCTTGCTGCTGAACTTTATTGGTAATATATAAAAATGCTGATGATAGTGAGTACTTATCCCACAAGCTGGAGTCTGGGTTTATCAAACACTAAATTGCTAAAGTTATTCTGTAAATTGTCCTGATATCCTATCCTATCCCACTGATTGACCACTCTATTTCTCAGCCAATACCAAATGGTTTTGATGACCTCTGCTTTATAATATAGTTTTAGATCTGGTACAGCAAGGCCACCTTCATCTGCCTTTTTTTTCATTAATTCCCTTGGAATTCTTGTCCTTTTCTTCTTCCAAATGAACTTTGCTACTATTTTTTCTAGATCTATAAAATATTTTCTTGGGAGTTTGATTTGTGTGGCACTAAATAAGTAAATTAGTTTGGGTAGTATTGTCATTTTTATTATATTTGCTCGTCCTACCCATGAGCACTTATTTTTTTCCCAACTTACTAGGTCTGATTTTATTTGTGTGGAAAGTGTTTTGTAGTTTAGTTCGTATAGTTTATGACTTTTTCTTGGCAGATAGATTCCCAAATATTTTGTACTATCATCCATTATTTTGAATGGAATTTCTTTTTGTATCTCTTGCTGCTGAACTTTGTTGGTAATATATAAAAATGATGATGATTTATGTGGATTTATTTTAAATCCTACAACTTTGCTAAAGTTCTGAATTGTTTCTAGTAGTTTTTTAGTTGAGTCTCTAGGGGTCTCTAAGTATACCATCATGTCATCTGCAAAGAGTGCTAATTTGGTTTCTTTGTTACCTACTCTAATTCCTTTTATCTCTTTTTCTTCTCTTATTGCCAAAGCTAACATTTTTAATACATTTTAATACAATATTAAATAGTAATGTTGACAGTGGGCAGCCTTGTTTCACTCCTGATCTTATTGGGAATGGTTTTAGTTTGTCTCCATTACATACGATGCATGCTGATGTTTTTAAGTAGATGCTACTAATCACTTTAAGGAAAAGCCCATTTATTCCTATACTCTCTAGTGTTTTTTAATAGGAATGGCTGTTGGATTTGAACAAATGCTTTTTCTGCATCTATTAAGATAATCATATGGTTTTTGTTAGTTTGGTTATTAATATAATTGATTTTGCTGATAGTTTTCCTGATATTGAACGAGCCCTCCATTCCTGGTATAAATCCTACTTGGTCATGGTGTATTATCCTGCGGATAACTTTCTGTAATCTTGTTGATAAAATCTTATTTAAATTTTTTGCATTAATATTCATTAGGAAAATGGGTCTACAGTTTTCTTTCTCTGTTTTCACCCTACCTGGTTTAGCTATCAGCACCACGTCTGTATTATAGAAGGAATTTGGTAGTATATCTTCTGTCCCTATTTTTTTCAAATAGTTTGTTTAGTATTGGAATTAATTGTTCTTTGAATGTTTGGTAGAATGCACATGTAAAACCATCTGGCCCTGGAGGTTTTTCTTAGGGAGTTGATTAATAGCTTGTTCTATTTCTTTTTTTAAAATGGGGCTATTTAAATAATTTATTTCCTCTTCTATTCACCTGGGCAATTTATATTTTTGTAAATATTCCTGCATTTCATTTAGATTATGAAATTTATTGGCATTAAGTTGAGCAAAGCAATTCTTACATATTACTCTAATTTTTTCTTCATTGGAGCAAAGTTCTCCCTTATCATTCTTGAGACTAACAATTTGATTTTCTTCTTCCCTTTTTCTAATCAAATTAACTAAAAGCTTATCTATTTTGTTGGTTTTTTTCATAAAACCAAATCTTAGTTTTATTTATTAATTCAATAATTTTCTTATTTTCAATTTTATTAATCTCCCCTTTTATTTTCAGAATTTCCAATTTGGTATTTAATTGAGGGTTTTTAATTTGCTCTTTTGCTAGCTTTATAAATTGTAAGCCCAATTCATTGATCCTCTCTTTCTCTATTTTAGCAAGGAAGCATCTAGAGATATGAAGTTACCCCTTATAACTGATTTGGCCGTATCCCACAAATTTTGGTATGTTGTCTCATTATTGTCATTCTCCTGCATGAAATTTTTGATTGTGTCTATAATTTGCTCTTTCACCCATTCATTCTTCAGCATTAGATGATTTAATTTCCAATTAACTTTTGGGCTATTTTCTCCTGGCCTTATATTACATGTGAGTTTTAATGCATCATGATCTGAAAAGGATGCATTTACTATTTCTGCTTTTCTGCATTTGATTTTGAGGTTTTTATGCCCTAACACATGATCAATTTTTGTATAAGTTCCATGAACTCCTGAGAAAAAAATATACTCCCTTCTATCGCCATTCAATTTCCTCTAGAGATCTATCATACCTAACTTTTCTAACATTTTGTTTACCTCCCTAACTTCTTCCTTATTTATTTTGTGGTTTGATTTATCTAATTCTGAGAGAGCAAGGCTGAGATCCCCCACTAGTATAGTGTTACTGTCTATTTCTACTTGCATCTCTGTTAGTTTCTCCTCTAGGAATTTGGATGCTATACCACTAGGTGCATATATGTTTAGTATTGATACTGCTTCACTGTCTATGGTACCCTTTAGTAAAATATAGTTTCCTTCCTTATCTCTTTTAATTAGATCTATTTTTACTTTTACTTCATCTGAAATAAGGATTGCTACCCCTGCTTTTTTTGTTCACCTGAAGCATAAAAGATTCAGCTTCAGCCCTTTACATTCCCCCTGTATGTATCTCTGTTTGAGATGTGTTTCTTGTAAACAACATATTTTAGGATTCTGGCTTTTAATGCACTCTGGTATCTGCTTTCGTTTTATGGGAGAGTTCATCCCATTCACATTCCCAGTTATAATAAACCATATCTATATTTCCTGCCATCTTATTTACCCAAAGTTATATTTTTCTCTTCCCTTTCCCCTTATTCCCTTCCCCCTCTCCAGTATTTTGTTTTTGATGACCACCTCCCTCTAACAGTCCTCCTCCCTTTAGAACCCTCCCTCTTTTTTACACCTTTCCCCTAAGCCTTCTATTAGTTCATCCCTTTCTTTTCCTCCTTTCCCTCCTGCTTCCCTATAAGGAGGGCCAAGTTTTTCTTTGAAACCAAATGTGTCTGATATATTCTTTTAGAATCCAATCTAATGAGAGTAAGATTTACACAATACTCATCGCCCTCCCTTCTTTCCCTCAGTTATATTGGATTTTCTAGGTCTCTTCATGAGACTTTGCCTTATTTTACATCCTTTTTTAATTTATTTTATTTTACCTCCTTTCCTCCCCCCCCCTTTTTTTTACAGTATATCCCTTCCACCCCTAATTTCTTTTCCATTATTATCAAAGTAAAATTAAATTATATCCCATTCTTTAACGATACCCATAGTAGAGATATAGTTCTCAAGAGTTCTTTCCTTTTTACCTTTTTATGCTTCTCTAGAGTTATGTGTTTGGAGGTCAAATTTTTTGTTCAGATCTGGTCTTTTCATTAGAAATAGGTGAAATTCTCCTGTATCATTGAATGACCATCTTCTTCCCTGGAAGATAATGCTCATTCTAGCTGGATAGCTTATTCTTGGCTGTAATCCAAGTTCTTTTACCTTTTGGAATATATGATTCCAGGCTCTTCGATTCTTTAATGTGGAAGCTTACAGATGTTGTGTAATTCTAATGACAGTTCCTCAGTATTTGAACTGTTTTTTTTTCTAGCTGCTTGCAATATCCTTTCCTTGGTGTGATAGTCCTGAAATTTGGCCACGATATTCCTTGGGGTTTTAATTTTGGGGTCTCTTTCATGAGGTGATGGGTGAATTCTTTCAATGCCAATTTTGCCTTCTGATTCTAAAATATCAGGGCAATTCTCTTTCATGATTTCCTGGAAGATAGCATCAAGGTTCTTTTTTTCATCATGACTTTCAGGGAGTCCAATAATCCTTAGATTGTCTCTCCTGGTTATGTTTTCCAAGTCAGTTGTTTTTCCTAGGAGATATTTTATATTTTCTTCTATTTTTTTTCATTTTTTTGTTGTTGTTTGACTGATTCTTGAAGTCTTATTGAGTCATTGTTCAATTTTAATTTTTAAGGTATTATTTCCTTCAGTTATCATTTTTAGCTCCTTTTGTAACTGGCCAATTGAATTTTTTGGTTCATTGCATTCTTTTTTCCATTTTGCCAATTTTATTTTTCAGTGGATTGTTGTCTTTTTCGAATTCACTAATTTTGTTTTTCAGTGAATTGTTATCTTTTTCCAATTCACTATTTTCATTTTCCAGTGAATTGGTGACTTTTTCCAATTCACCAGTCTTGTTTTCCATTTTTTCACATCTCTGTTGAAGGGTGATATTTTCTTCTTGCACTGATCTCTATTTCCCCATTCTTCTTCTAACTCTCTTTTGAGATTCTTTATGCAATCTTCCAGGAAAGCATTCTGAAAAGGTGACCAGCCCATGTCTGCCTTTGTGACTTCCTCTGGGATTGTTTTCAGAACCTCAGGATCTGGGGTCTGCCCTAGTTTCTCTCTGTAAAAGCTGTCAATGGTGAGACCTCTATTCTGCTTCTTGCTCATGTTTTTGAGCTGAGGTATCAGTCACCAACAGGGAATTCTGCCACCGTTTCAATTTGCCCTGGGGCAGTTTGCCGAGTTGACTTCCAATCTGGGGCTGGTCGGCTAGATTTGCCCTAGGACCATGCTTTCAGCTGCTCTCAATCCACCCTTTACCAAAGGCAGATCTGCCAAAGCACCTGCCTGCAAGCAAAGTGGTCCAAGAGTCTCCCAGGGACTTCCTGCAGCTTCAAATCCTCTGCTCCATCCCAGCCCCAGACTTGCACCCCAGCTGACCGCTGACGTCTGAGTTCTGGGGTCTGAGCGCTGGGAGTTGCTCGATCCCCTGCCCATCTAAAACTGACCTCAGGAGTTCTTTCTAAGTAGATATTTGATAGAAGTGCATTGTAGTCTAAGTGTTTGGTGGAGCCCTCACTCCAGAACCAGTTCGGAGGCTCAATTTGTCTGGGTCTGAGGGAAGGTCTCAGGAGCTCACAGAGAATGCTGTCTGCAGTTCGCCAGCGCGACTCTGCCCCCCGATGGTATATGATTGTTTTGCAATATTATTGCTCTGTAAGAAATGCCCAAAAGGACAAATTCAGAGAGGTCTAGAGAGACTTATGTGAACAGTTGCTAAGTGAATTGAGCAGAACCAGGAGATCATTATACACGGTAACAACAAAACTATATGATGATCAATTCTGAAGGACATGGTTCTCTTTCTTCAACAATGAGATGATTCAAACCACTTCCAATTGTTCAGTGATAAAGAAAGCCAAATACACCCAGAGAGAGGCCTGTGGGAACTCACAACATAGAATTCTGTTGATGTTTGCTTGCATTTTGTTTTCCTTTTTAGGTATTTTTTTCTTTCTAGCTGCAATTTTTCTTGTGCAGCAAAATAACTGTATAAATATGTATACATATATTGGATTTATCATATATTTTAACATGTACTAGACTACCTGTCGTGTAGAGGAGGAAGTGGGGGGAAGGAGGAAAAAAATGGACCAGAAAGTTTTGCAAGGGTCAGTGTTGAAACATTACCCATGCATTTGTTTTGTAAATAAAAAGCTTTAATAAAAAATGGAAAAAAAAATTAGAAAAAAATTTGTAATATAACTTTTTATTTTCAAAATACATGCAAAGATAGTTTTCATACTTTCATCCTTGTAAAACCTTGTATTACAAAGTTTTCTCTCTCCCTCTCCCTTCCCTAGACAGAGAAAAAAAAACTAATATAGATTAAATTTGTACAATTCTTCTATATGATTAATGCCAATTTCAATAGAATTGTGGTGGAGAGAGCCATCTACATCACGAAACTGAATGTTTTAGGGATTGAATGGTTGTTGTTATTGTTTGTTTGTTTTTTTCCCTCACTTTTTTTTTCCTTTTTGATCTATTTTTTCTTGTGCAGCATGATGTGTGAAAGAAATTAGTGGAAATAAGTGTGTAATTTTTCACATCCAAATTTATCCTCTCAAATCTGTTTTTAAGATGAATAGACCACAGGTTAGAAAACCCCTTAGTAAAGCTAAAGTAGCAAATATTAAAATTGATCCATTATGGAGAGCAATATAGGTGGACAACAGGACGCAGCATTATATAGAAAAAAGAGCTAGTTTAGATAACATTTAGAAAATAAAGACTTTTCATTATATGACTAATGCTGCAGAAATTCACCTTTTCAACATTAAGATCATCCTGATTATGCTATTTGATCTCAAATCATGTAATATCACTTAGTTTGATGAGAGCCAGCATAATTCAGTACATATAGGCTGGTTCTGTTATTTGCTGACAAATAACAGCAAATAACTGTTTTGATCTTGGGCAAATCATATAATCTCTCTCATACTCATTTTCATTATCTGGAAAGTGAAGGTGTTGGATCTGATGGCTTCTCAGATCACTTCCTCATCTAAAGTTGTGATTCTGTGATGAAGATCTCTATTTTCACATTGGTGCCCATTCCATTCCCAAGTTTCTATGTACATGTGCATGAAATGTTTATGAGTATATATTTAGATACATATAGGTATAGATACATAGATATAGCCTGAGGTGTGCTGGAGCCAGTTGAAAAACTAGAAGAGGCTGTTACACTTTCAATATAAATATATATATATATCTCCAAAATTGAAAGACTATTAGTTAAGCTTTGATATTTTATTTCGTTAATTGCTATACTTTTAAAAGTTATAAATATCAATAATGGGAATTAAACTTAAGACCACACCACATGTATATTCATTTTTAGGTTGTTAAATTTTTACCAGTACAATGTTATCTATATCATCTATATTTACATCTATATCTTTCCATATATATCCATATTTATAGCATTTATTTATTCAATATAATTCAATATTGACATTTATCTGTGCTTATACATTATCTGTGTCTATATCTGCATCTCTATCTTCATATTTGTGTCATCTTGATCTATATTTATTAAATATTTGTGTGTGTGTGTGTGTGTGTGTGTGTGTGAGAGAGAGAGAGAGAGAGAGAGAGAGAGAGAGAGAGAGAGAAACAGAGACAGAGAGCTCTGTCCTCCTGTGAAAAGGGTGTATCTTTTATTGAGACTTTTGGAAAAGCCTTAGATTCATAAAAATCTTGAGGGAAAGGAAGCCATGTAAGCACAATGGTGCAAGATAGCAAAAACAAACAAACAAACAAACAAACAAAAAACCCCCCAACATTTATCAATGTACATTTAAGCTGAAAATTATATACATATACACATAAATGTATATATATAAATACATACATATATGTGTATATATGTTCATATGCACATATTTAATATATAAATTTATTTTCTTCTTTTGAATTAGTTTCATTGACAAAGCCAGTTGATGTTATTTTACTTTTTAATTTATTTCTCAGATAAGCACTTCTTGAAAATATTTGAATGACAAGGAGAGAAAAATTCAAAAGTTTTAGCCGAGGAATATAAATAGAACAACCCCTTTATTGAACCATTCTTTATAGGAAACTAGATTTTTTCAAGCATTTTAGGTCACAAGTGTGCAAACAAGTCCAGGTTGTTAGCAATACTATTTTAGTGTATGAAGCCAGTTGAAATATACCCTCCTACCCTTACTCTAAGCATTTAAGAGTAATAGAAAACCTTGATCTATAGTAGTGAATTCCGTTCCTCTGCTTCAAAAGATACAGAGCATGCATACATAATAGGGTTGATATTCTCTCCCCAAGAAAGACTTGTTTGCTTCCTAGGCATATAGATCTCACTAAGCAAGCTAGACTATTGCCAAATTGTATCCTTTGTGAGAATAATTATTCTTCTCTCTAAAGATGATGATTTCCCAAGAGCTTCTGTCCTACTAATAGACCCACATTCACTTGGGTCTACCTAATATGAAGTCATATATTTCTTTAGAAATTCCATTTTCATATTTGTGAAGGCTAATCATGCTACTGGTCACTAGTATATTTCAGATTTTTTCCACTGTAATACTGCCTGTAATCATTGCAACATATTCACTATAATACTTTTATAAAAAATGAAACTGTTTCTTCTAATCAATTTCCTGTATTAAGAGATTTTGGACAAAAATCTCTTCCTAGCTCATTAAGAGCACAATCTAATGCATCCTAATGTATTATATGTCTTTATGTAATACAGGTTTACTTTATAGGTATAGGTCAGAGTGAACACAATTGTTCAAATGTAAGGGTTATTATTTTGGTGGTATACCAAAAAAATTAAGTAACACATTATATTGTTATGCTTATTATTTTAAATATGTAAATGTTTAATAACAATCTTGCCTGTGAATGAATAGGTGATTAAATTCATTATTTTTGAAACTAAACTAATAATTTTGGGAAGCTAATGAGAGAATCCTATTGGTAAAAAAAAAAAAAAAAAGTACAGTATACTATTCTAACATGAAGTCATGATCTTAGTGGGTGTAGTTTTTTTGTACTTTGTTTTGTTTTTACTACCACTAGCAGAACCCTAATAGAGTGTTAACTCTACTAATCTTAAACTTGCACGATCTGAGTTCAAATACTGATTCAGCTATTTATTATCTGTGTGACAGAGAACAATTAATTTATCCTCTCTTGATTCTAGTTTCCTCAGTGGAAAGCAGATGGATGTATAATCTCTAAGGTTTCTTCTATTTCTAGTGATTCTATCAGTTTATCTATTGTTGTAAAATTTGTGTGTCATTTTTTTTCAAGGTAGAGATCTGGACATATGTTGTACTGGCAGTTCAGTAAAGACTGAATAATTATGATGACAGAGCAATGATGCAACATATTTGTTTCACAGGAAAAAATGACATTTTTCTCCAAAGCATAATAAGTCACAACTTTAAATTATTGACAACTCCTCCTAATACTAATTTTTATTTAAAAGTCATTATGATATGTTCTAATGTGTTTTTTTCTTACAAATTGCTTGAGTGCTAAGTTGCTTTCAAGCATTCTGAGTTCAATTAGTGAGAACACTTTGGGCATAGTGCTTCTTCTCTGTCTTTTGTATACATACTATCTAGGCAGTATTACAGTGCCCTTTCTAAAAGGTTGGTGGAAGATGTTTTTAACCTATTTATTTCAGCTTGAAGTAAATGAAGCCAGAGAAATTTATTTGTATAAATGCAGATGGCAAATATTTTAAATGACACAGAATTGAGCTACCAGGCAATGAGGAAAATTCTACATTAAAAATGTTCTTTCAACTCTACTTCCTCCAAATATGCCACTGTAAAACATCAGAGACAACCTAACAAATCAATGAAACAAAACAATAAAAAGGTCCTTTCCTTATTGTTCTGATTATATGTTAGGTCCCCACATACATGGTTTAGTTTTCAAAAACTGAATATGGTTCTGTTTTCATAGTGGGGAGGATTATCGGGAATATTTGAGATTAAAAATTTCTATCACATTAGCTCTGATAATGACAAGTCTTTCTAGAAAGAGCCAGATTTGGTGAAGAAGTTATCACTAATCACATGAAAAGCAAAGAAGGGGATAGGGCAGCAACTGTCAAAGAATCTCACAAGAATCTTTAGATGAAAGTGACAGCTCTATTTCTCATGCATTTTCCTGGTTTATTTTGTTTATTTTTAATTACTACAAATCCTTTTCCTTTCTTTCTTTTTTTGCTCCATTTAAAGGGGGCTAATTTTTTTTTCATCTGGGTCTCTTGGCTTGTCTTTTGCCTCCTTCCTCACTTCTATGGTATCTTATTGGTTAAGAATTTCTCCACCCACCCTCTATAGCACAATAAAAGGAGCACTGAATTTTCAGTCATAGTACCTGGGTTCATATGTTGTCTCTGATGATTGCTATCTGTGTGGCTTTAGACAAGTCACTTGACCTTTCTAGGCATTTCCCTTTATTATTTATAAAATTGGGGGTCATTTACATGGTTTCTCAAAGTCTTTTCCAGTTATCACTCTGTACTCTTTCTATATTTTGTTCATGGTTTTTCTGTTTCTGTGAATGCTCAATCTCCTATGTCCTCCCTTCTTCCTTTTCCTCTCTTAATAATGCAATCCTCTCCACTCTATCCAACATAACACCTCTCAACTAAAAAGGAGTTTATTATAATAATATTTTAATTTTGCCTAAACTATTTGAGTTTGATATCATATTAGCAGATAGCAGAAAAATCTATGTAAAGGAAAAGTGGCAATTGCAAGTAGAAACTTATTTTAAAGGTCTTCAAAGTATATCAAAATTGTTCTTTTATACAAATTTTATTAAAATGGAACCATATTTCTATAGTGTATAGCAATAGGTTTTTTTTATTAATGTAAACCAAATGTTAGCCATATGCAGAATTCACAAAAAATAAATTGAGGTATATGAACAAAAGAGTGTCCTTTGCTGGTCCCAGAGCAGTGATGCCTGAAATTCCTAGTACTGCTATTCTTTTGAATATATCTCTCTTTGAATTTTATTGATATTCCTGATAAAATATTGCCATATTTTATACCTTTTCTTGGTGATGTTTTGAGATTTTAGAAATTATTTAACTATTTATTTGGCAAGTGAAACACTTGCTGGTTGTTCATGCCTGGATTATTGGGGTTTATAAAATAAGAGAGTCTTTGCCAAAATGACAGACTGGTAGCTAAACTGTGAAGGGGTGGTTTGCTTCATGAATTACTACAGGTCAGATGAATGAAACTGGTATTACAATACCTGAGGAAGTTATTGTCAGGACTTGTCATTATTGTCAATGCTTTGCAACTGTACAGGACTGAGGAGCTCTGTAAAGCAAATTATGTTACTCTCCTGTTTATATTTAACATTAATTGACTTACATCCCCAGGATAGTACACTATGACCAAGTAGGATTTATACCATGGATGCAGGGCTGGTTCAATATTAGGAAAACTATCAGCATAATTAATTATATTAATAACCAAACTAAAAAAAAACATATGATTATCTCAATAGATGCAGAAAAAGCCTTTGATAAAATCCAACACCCTTTCCTATTAAAAACACTAGAGAGTATAGGAATAAATGGGCTTTTCCTTAAAATGATTAGTAGCAGCTATTTAAAACCATCAGCAAGCATCATATGTAATAGAGACAAACTAAAACCATTCCCAATAAGATCAGGAGTGAAACAAGGCTGCCCACTGTCACCATTACTATTTAATATTGTATTAGAAATGTTAGCTTTAGCAATAAGAGAAGAAAAAGAGATAAAAGGAATCAGAGTAGGTAATGAAGAAACCAAATTATCACTCTTTGCAAATGACATGATGGTATACTTAGAGAACCCTAGAGACTCAATTAAAAAAACTACTAGAAACAATGCACAACTTTAGCAAAGTGGCAGGATTCAAAATTAATCCACATAAATCATCAGCATTTTTATATGTTACCAACAAAGTTCAGCAGCAAGAGATACAAAAAGAAATTCCATTCCAAATAGCAGATGATAGGATAAAATATTTGGGAATCTATCTGCCAAGGGAAAGTCAGAAACTATATGAACTAAACTACAAAACACTTTCCACACAAATAAAATCAGACCTAATCAATTGGAAAAATATTAAGTGCTCATGGGTAGGCAGAGCAAACATAATAAAAATGACAATACTACCCAAACTAATCTACTTATTTAGTGCCATATAAATCAAACTCCCAGGAAATTATTTTACAGATCTAGAAAAAATAGTAGCAAAGTTCATATGGAAGAACAAAAGGTCAAGGATTTCAAGGGGATTAATGAAAAAAAAGGCAGAGGAAGGTGGCCTTGCTGTACCAGATATAAACTATATTATAAAGCAGCAGTCATAAAAACCGTTTGGTACTGGCTAAGAAATAGAGCAGTTGATCAGTGGCACAGGATACGTTATCAGGACAACCTAGGCAATAACCTTAACAATCTAGTGTTCGATAAACCCAAAGACCCCAGCTTTTGGGATAAATACTCAGTATTCGGCAAAAACTGCTGGGAAAATTGGAAACTAGTGTGGAAGAAATTAGGGCTTGACCCATACCTAACACCACATACCAAGATAAGATCTAAATGGGTTCATGATCTAGATATAAAGAGGGACTTTGTAAGCAAGTTAGAGGAACATAATATAGTTTATCTCTCAGACCTGTGGAGGTGGAATACATTTATGTCCAAAGAAGACCTGGAACTCCTAATTGAACACCAGATGGATAATTTTGATTATATTAAGTTAAAAAGTTTCTGTACAAATAAAACAAATGCAGACAAGGTTAGGAGGGAAGCATCAAATTGGGAAATCATCTTTACATTTAATGGTTCTGATAAAGGCTTCATTCTAAAATATATAGAGAATTGTCTCATATATGTAAGAATTCAAGCCACTCTTCAATAGATAAGTGGTCAAGGGATATGAACAGACAATTTTCAGATGATGAAATTAAAACCATCTGTAGTCATATGAAAAGTTGCTCCAAATCACTATTGATCAGAGAAATGCAAATTAAGACAACTCTGAGATACCACTACACACCTGACAGATTGGCTAAAATGACAGGAAAAGATAACGATGGATGTTGGAGGGGATGTGGGAAAACTGGGACACTAATATATTGTTGGTGGAACTGTGAACGGATCCAACCATTCTGGAGAGCAATTTGGAGCTATGCTCAAAAAGTTGTCAAACTGTGCATACCCTTTGACCCAGCAGTGTTTCTACTGGGCCTATATCTCAAAGATATCTTACAGGAGGGAAAGGGACCCACATGTGCAAGAATGTTTGTGGCAGCCCTTTTTGTAGTGGCTGGAAACTGGAAACTGAAGGGATGCCCATCAATTGGAGAGTGGCTGAATAAATTATGGTATATGAATGTTAAGGAATATTATTGTTCTGTAAGAAATGACCAGCAGGACGATTTCAGAGAGGCCTGGAGAGACTTGCATGAACTGATGCTGAGTGAAACGAGCAGAACCAAGAGATCATCATACACAGCAACAACAGTATTACATGATGATCAATTCTGATGGACATGGCTCTCTGCAACAAAGAATTGTTTCAAACCAGTTCCAATTGTTCACTGAAGAAAACCATATACACCCAGAGAGAGGGATATGAAATATGGACCACAACGTTACATTTTCATGATCTCTATTGATATTTGCTTGCATTGTGTTGCCTTTCTCTGATTTTCTTTTTTTTCTTGTAGATAGGATTTTTCTTGCATAACTTGTCAAGTATTTCAACATTATTAAACACATAGTGGACTTCCTGCCATCTAGGGCAGGGGAGGGGAGGGGACTGGGGGTAAAATTTGTAATGGAAAGCTTTGTAAAGATCAATGCTGGGGACTACCCATACATATGTTATACAAATAAAAAGCTTTAATAAAAAAACATTAATTGACTTAAATCTACTAATCATTTTATTACAAGCACCAACAATTAGTAATTGTCTTTAAATAATATTTAAAATTATATTCAGTATTAACACAATACCCAATTCAACTGAAGCATTTACAATTTGGAACGAGATGATCTGGGTTTGAATCCTATCTATCTCTGTCTGTGATCTTGGGCAAGTGACAACATCATTGGGCTTTTGCTTCTCATTTGAAATGTGAGATGCATATGTCCTTTAAAGTTATGATCCGAGAGGGGAATAAAAAAAAAACCAAACTGAACTCCAAGGACCACCAAGACAATTCAGTCCATACCCTATTCATTTTTACAGATGAGGAAATAGAGGCACAATGAGTTTTACTGACTTGCTAATGGTTTAGAAGGATAGTATGAGTTAAAGAAGGCCTTTGTTCCAACATTCTCTGATTCCAGATCCTACACGATGAAGGGAAAGAGTTAATGGAGCTGTCCAAATTACTTAGTTTGTTCCCAGGGAAGAGCTTAAAGAAGTAGGAGATTCTGACTCATTATCTAATTTATCTGTAATATTATATCCTTTACAATGAATATTAAGTTTCAGAATGGCTTATAATTTACAACATCTATTTTCTCATATTCAAACCTAACCCATGCTTGCTTTATTTAGGGAGGGAAAACAAAGCAAGGCTTGCTGAGTTTGGAAAGACGATTGATGTTCCCATTTCCAGGTATCCATTGGTTGACCCTTGAATTAAAATTTACTGTAACCTCCATAATCTATTCATCCCTGGATATATTTACACATGAATAAAATCATTATCTGAGTGATCAATACAATCAGCTTTACAACTGTATAAACTTTTGTATGGGGACATTTAAAAGTTAAAGAGAATTACTATTTCAGGAAAACTGAGTGTTTATATTATGCTCAGTTTCAGATGAAGCACAATCTTCATTAAAAGGATGTCTATTTGTGTCAAACTCCATTCAACCATTTCTTTATATGATGATAATAACTACTGTTACATTTTTCAAGTAGTTACATTCAGTGGTGACTCTGGATTTTTTTTTCTTACCACATTTGTTGTTTAACTGATAAAACGAAACTTCCAGTAAGGAAACTCCAGCTATCAAAGCAGAGACGGTCACTAAGAAACATTTAGTCTTAAGAGAGTTGTCTTTGGACATTGATAGATTGAGTGACTTGCCTAGGGTCACACAAGAAGTATGTGCCCATATGGAATAGAAAGGCAAAACCTGAACCCTTGACCTATGTTCAGCTTTTTTACCCTTTATATCACCATATTCATGACTATTGGTATATGTGATCATCTAAGCATGCCTCTGATTAGTAAACGCTTGAAAATGAATCACACAGAGAAGCTCATGTACTCTGGATATTTATCAAAACTTAATTATTTTCTTCTAACATGCAATGGCACACAACCATGGGAAGTACTATTTTAATTTTATAAGGAAATCTATATAAAACAAAAAAGAACCCCACTAAGGTAATATATTGGAGTAGGAAATACACTGGAGAAGAATAGAAAGAACTAGGTTTCTAGTGATGAATCTGCTACTTAATATAATTCTGGTTGAGTTTCTCAGGGCTCAGTTCTGCCTTGGATGCTTGCTATTTCTGCTAACATGGGAAATTCTCATAATCTTCTTATCACTCAGTTTTAAACTGGTTCCCCACTTACTTGCTTATGATAGCAATCATAATTCTGATAGCAAGATGGCTCAGAATGAGTATAATAGCATTTATTTCTGTATGGGCCAGAAACACCATAGTCTTCCTCTATCCCCTCCTAGTCCCTTTCAAGTTTAGAGATAATAGACCACTATGAGTCTTCTCCTCCCAGATTGATTTTGTTTTTTTAAGTAGGTAAAAGAAAAAAAAAGTTTAAAAGGTAAAGAAATTATTTTTTAACTTCCTTAATTAATTTGAGATGGTTGGACTAAAGGTGTCTCAATTCCCTTCCAAATGAAAATGCTAAATTCAGTGGCCGTTAATTTCGAGCAAGATTAAAATTAACAATTCTCCAGTACAACCAAATAATTATCCAGAGTTTATTTTAATGAAATCAACAGGTCAATTTTAAATGTAAGGATTTAAAAAGCAATGGATCTGGGTTGAGGGAGCAAGAAAGGAGATACAAAACAATTCAGAAATAGCAAATTGATGGTGTGAAAAGAGCCTCCAGACGAGAAGACAGATCTTTTCTTCTAACCATTAATTCCCTGTGCTATTCTGGCAATTGAGCCTCAGTTGCTTAACTTTAAGGTGAAAATGTTGGTATAGATCAGCTCCAAAATCCTAGATCTCTAAAATTTTCTCATTCTATAGACCAAATATTTTCATATTGGAGAAGACCTCAAACCATTGACTCCAAACCGTATGTAAACAAGTTGTGAGAAAATCATTCAAACTCTAATTATAGGTAATCCATCACCTCTTGGGGAAGCCCATTCATTTTCATATAGTCTTAAAATGGATAACAAGTGGTCTGGCTCCCACGGTTTTTAAATGACTTTTGAGCTATCACATCATGCTCCTCAAAAAGAACATTTCCCTGTATTGCTAAAAAGTATTTTACCCCTTTCCTGTATAATTTAAACAAATCACCAATTGGTTCAAATCATTTGTAGGAAAATTCTTAATAAAAATGAGCCCAGCAGAAAAGAAAACAAAAAAATCTCTCCCTGCCCCCCAGAGGGCAATGAAAACTGCTGGGAATGAAAACATTAAATTCTGATTTTTTGCAGCATATTGTTGATTATGGATATATTCCTTATAGATAGAAACACACTGAGTAACAGAAATGTAAAGCAGGGCCATACCCTTGCTTAATGAAGAAGGTGGCATTGTACATCCATACCCTTTCACTTTTCTTCCAAGAAAAACTCCACATAATTAACGTGACTCTGGCCCTTTAACTTTTAACATGCTTCCCCAATTAAGCTTTCAAGGCCTTGAACTCCAAGATCTGGCCACAGATGCTCAAAATTGATTTATCCCCTGATGATGGCCAGAGCTGCTGATCTCAGCATTACAAGGCTTTCTTTCCTTCTTTCTTTTTTTTTTTTAAGTTTAGGTTTTTGGATATTCAACTTCCTTTTTTCCTTTTTTTTTTTTTTTTTTTTTTTTTGGTCGGAGATATAGCAAAGATTGGTAATAAAATAGTTGTAAGTAGAAGATTTTAATGATTTATCCTCATTTTCTCTCTTTTTAAAGATGTCTTCAGTTGGGATTAATCACTACTTTATGAATATGTATCTGTAATTGTATTAATAGGTGAAGATGGGGTAGTAGATAAAATAGAGATTTTGACCTTTAATAATTTCCCCAGTCTCATATCACTTCTCTTCCATAAATTTGGCCCTCTCCCAAGTTGATTTTTATTTATTTTACATATATCTCTTATTTACTTATCTGTGAACATGTTTTATTACTATGTTTCCCCTCGCCTCCCCCCACACACTCTCATAAAAAGAAAGGTCTTTAAGGGCAAGGGAAGTTTATGCTTAGTCTTTGTATCTCCATAGTCTGGCACAGTGTCTGGCACATGAATGTGTATTGATTGATTAGATTTTTTCAGGGGCCTAGAATTCAAATACTATCTCTCTTACTATGAGCTAACTTGTAGAAGTTATTTCACTTCTATTGTCCTCTATTTCCTAATCTGTTAAAAAAAAGAGGTTGAATCTTAAGATGCTTCCAGTACTCACACTAGCATACAGGAATGTAGCAAATATCACATTTAAAGTTAGTTATACTATAAATGTTAGGGAAATGTGCCAGTTAGGTGGTACAATTGGATGGACCACTGAGTCTGAATCAGGAAGACTTGGATTCAAATCCAGTTTCAAGCCCTTACTAGCTGGGTAAACACTTAATTTCTGTTTACTTCAGTTTTCTTAGCTGAAAAATGGGGATAATGATAGCACCTAACTTACAGGGTTGTTTTGAAGAGCTAATAAGAGTCTGGCACATTTTAGGTACTTAATAAAGACTTGTCTATCTCCACCCTTCCAAACTCCACTGCATTATAAACCAAAAAGGACCTTGCAGATCATGTGCTCTGACTCCCTGAGGTTGAGGAAATTTTAGTGAGTTGTCCAAGGCCATATTGTTAATCAGTATGGTTTGCCTCAAACTATTTCCATTCATGTTCTCAAATAAATTTCATTTTCCATTCTTTTCTATACATAAAGTTCAAAAGTTCATTGAAAACACAATGAACAGATAATAATTATCATATCCAAGCAAGGTTGTTTAGGATCTCTGGAAGAGCTGGATAAAGAAGTAATCCTATATTATACTTTGTTTTCTTTTTTTAATTGCTATTTTAGTTGTTCTTTCACAGTACAATTGGGTAGACTGTCAGAGTGAATCTGTGGAATGAAAAAGAAGGACAAGAGTCCTAGTGCATAGATTTCAATCTGCATTGTTGGAGGAAACTCCTGAATTAATTATAGATTTGAGTATAAATCATTTGTCTATTTTCCAAGGAACAGAAGACAAGACCATGCTGTCTTGATTTGTAGGCTGCTTTTGACATTTCTAGAGCCCTCACAAGGAACACCAGCTTTCATAGTTGCAAGTGCAAAAATTTTCATTCATTCATTCTGTTCCTCATTCATTCCTTCACTTACTCCCTCATTCATTTTATTACAGTCTTGCTGTTTTGTGAAAGATCAATCATCTTGAAGATGTTCTATTCTCGTGGATAACTTGGCATTTCACATTCCAAATGGCACTATTTCCTCTCTCCAAAAACTGCCTCCTCACTTCATATTGGCGTTTTGGGCCGGATGATATCAATTGCTTCTGTCCTGTTGGGAGGGGTGATGTGGAGGTGGAAGAGGAGCTGTAATACAGGTGTGGCAACTTCCAAATTGGGGTTGACAGAAGTACTGAAAAACCCCGGACAATTGCACAGGTGTTTGAAATTGTAGTTAAGCACCAAACCCCACCCACATTCATTGCTGTGGAAATGAAAAGGCCGCCCATCTAGTGATTATGAGGTTTCAAATGAATCCCTCAAGTCATAAAGCCGAATTTTCTAATTGTCAGCCGGACTCTCCACTGCTTGTTGAAAATAATTAGAGAGCTGCAGCCGCAGCGCCAGCAGCAGAGTTAACCCCCGCCTCTCTCCCTTCTTCTCACTCCACCCCCTCCCGCGCTTTGCACCCTCGGTCACCCCACCTTTTCTTTCTTTCCTCCTTTTTTAACCTCAGCACGGGTTTTTACATCGGATGGGATCAGCTTTCTGTTCATTTTGACACCCTCATTCTCCCAGCCTGGGGAAATAAGAGGAAAGAAAGGATTTAGTCTTAATGTAGATAAATAACCCAACCCTAAAGAGGAAAGGAGACTCAGCCCTAATGTGGCGAGAGGATAAAAATAATCCACCAATCAATTCCAAAATGGGAGCTAAAAAAAGTTATTCTGTAATATCTATACATTTATTTTTATACCTATATCTATCTATAGATTTCATATTTTGTGTGGCTGTGCATATTTCCTTCCAAGAGGGATAGCTGAAATCTTTCTTAATTACCGCTCATTCCAATGACAGAATTGTAATTTATCATTTAGTTGTAATTTGACATATGTTCACACCTTTGCCATTTCCAATTTCCTCCTTCATTCTAATTGTCTGCTTCACCCGCCTGTCATGCTCTCCTCTTGGGATTAATTCGAACTGTCTGTCTGCGCCAGGTTACCAGCAGCACACTTGGGGCTGCCGGGAGCGTGACAGTGTCAATGTGCGCACAGTTTATCTAAGGCATTAACCAGCCATCACACTCCTGGTGCCTCCTATTCCCCCCATTGTTTACTGTTTATTCCATTTTACATTGGTGACTTTTCAGGGTTTTATTAGACTCTAATTATGCTCCTGGCTGTCACCGCAAAGAGAGAAAACGTTACATTAATTACCTCGGAGGGGGAGGTGCTAGAATCGGTAATAAACGGACCAGTAGATGTCTCTCTCTGTCTCTCATATGTTGGTGATTTAAATCCTCTTTTACTTTGCTCTGGATTTCCGATATGTACACGCGGAAATATATACGCAATTAAAAACATGCACTTGTACTATGTGGTTCTTGTCTGCAAAGCCACTGTTCTCTATCACCTAAGTGATTTTAGTCTTTAGTGGAAGAACCTGTTTCCAAAGAGCAAGTGCCTTAGATGTACTTCCAGTATGTAGTCAACAAGAGGATTAATTTAAGATTTTGATCAGCTGAATATGGCTTAGAACACTTATGAGAGAAAAGGTTTTTATTAGAGTTGGAAATTACTTTAGTTCCAGGGAAACTGCTGAAAGTCACAATTTTCCTCTTTCTGAAGCTTTCTAGACCCATTCATATTCAGAGAAAATTTTGTCCTTGTGATAGGGGGACTTATGGGTTTCTTTAGCTTGTTTGCTGCTACTGTGGAACATTGAGCTTTTATGGCCTCATTTGCCTCTCCTGCTGGACAGGGTTATAGTACTGAAGAAATTCCTTAAGAATGAGATGTTAGTCTCTTTTAGATTACTATGAGGACACACTCTTAGTAGCCTGTCAGAGTGAATGAACTGAATTAGGTGCACTGATTTATTTTCATCTCTTCTTCCTTTAGTCTTCTTCCTCCCTTTCTCTTCCTTTCTGATTTCCTTCCTTTCTTTTTTCTTTCCTTCCTTCCTTCTTTCCTTCCTCTCTCTTCTTTTCTCCCTCCCTCCCTCCCTCCCTCCCTTCCTTCCTTCCTTTTTTTTCTTTTCTAAGATACTATACATATTTATATACAATTTCTAGCTATAGTGAAATGAGTTTTATATTGCAATCCAATGAAAATAAATTCTCATAGTTTAAAAATAATTTTCTGGGTGGAGGCTAACCTTAGTGCCAGCAGACTTCAACTATGTCCTCTCTTGCTATACTATACTATAAACATGAAAATACTAACTGGTAATATGTGAGCATGAGACTGGGTAAGTAGAAATACAAATGCTTAGTTCTATGAATAAACTCTTTAGTAATGGCAAGAAAAAGCATGGCATCTGTCACTTTATTAGAGGAATGAAGACAGGTAGTATATCGGTGAAAATACTAGCCTAGAGTCAGGCATATGGGCATTCAAATCTAGCCTCTCACACTTATTAGCTGTAGAAATGATTTGGACTTGTCATCTGGAAAAAAATCATCAGTTATCACTTTATCTGACATATTACAATTATTATATAATATTCATTCCCTTCCCTCTTCTTGTTCACTTTCTCCCATAGGAAGTTTTAGGTATAATCCCTGAAACATGATACTAGTAAAGTCTGTAAAAGTACTAGGGAAACTACATCATGACATCTGGTAGGAAAAAAGTAAGGGTTTTTCAATATTACCCAAACCTAAGGCATCCCCTAAATTGCCTGCTTTACTTAGACATGTTTCCTGAATAGGGGAACCTTTGGAGACCATGGGGAAGAAGTATTATGTAATCCTTGGGGGTAGTATCTGATTGCCTAATTACTGCAACCTCTGGGCCAGTTATTAGCATAAGGACAAATTATGTCATGTAGATCTGGACAAATGGAAACCTGGGACTTGCCCAAGTTATGCTGTGTGCAATAGTAGTTCTTCAAGGGGTGATAGAAATTTAAAAAAATAAAATCCTTTATTTTACCAGTCATCTGGTAAATAATAACCCAGTGTAACTAGTAAAGAGAGTAGATGGTAGATTAGATTATAAACTCTGAGCAGAAATTGAATCATTTCTTTTTTTCTTTATTTTTTTGAAAATATGAAAATGTTTTGCCTGACTTCATATTTATAACTAAGTATATATTCATTGCCTTCTCAATGAGTGTAAGCAGGGCTGGAGGGAGGAAGAAAATTTAGAAATGAAAATTTAGAAAAGAAAAATAAGGAAATTACCCCTTCTTCCCCCAAAAATGATATTTATTTTCTGAATATGTTCCTGTCTTATCAATTTTATTTTTTCAAGGGAATGGTATGATAATCAATAACACTAATGTCTTTTTCTCTATTTCCATGGTTGAGACTAGCCTGAAGCAGTTTACTTATACTTAATAGACATCTGAATTATCTCATTATTTCCATATTCTAGTGAGCAGAGCCCTTGAACTTGAAGTCTATCTTCCTGAATGTAGCAATGTTCAAAACTACATTGATGATGCAATGTTGAGAGGACCAGATAAGCCCATGTTGGCAGAGTAGATGACAATTCTATCCAGGGTCATTTAGTCAGTCAAGTTTTGGAGAATAGAATGGGTGGAGAAAATGTGATGATTCTAGGAAAAAAATCCCCTAATGGTACTAATCACATCCAGTAAAAAACAGGCATTATCAATAGTTACCAGCAGCAGAAACAAAGGCTTCTAGAGAGTAGAGAGGAGTGAATACATTATAGGCCCAAGTGAAATGGGTATTGATGCAGATCCCACAAAATGTCAGCTATCATAAGGCACCAGCTATCTATAAACCCCACAATAATGGGTAACATATTGGACACTGGCAGAGAACATTATTCCTGACAGTTTTCATGAACAAATTGAGATTATCAGAGTCTGAGGCCTAGTCACAGCTGGGATTCTCTTTTCTTTTTCACTAGGGCAATAATAGGCCCATAAAGTCCTGACTCATGAAGATTAGTTTTTTTTTTCCTACTTCCTACAACCTACAACAAGGTTTATGTTCCAAGATTTTTCAGAGTGTACTAGATATATATATATATAGCCCCCATTTGAATATTATTACTTTTGTATCCATAATTACAAATGGAGAAGAAAGAGAAGAAACATACATGTCCTCGAGGAGAGGAATAACACTCTTAGAGGGAAATTTCCTTGGGAAACAGCTGCAAAAAAGACAAATGGAAGCAATGATATTGAAAGAAAATCATTCCTTAATGCAATCCTTAATATCATGCATGACTTTTTTGAAAATCAATAATTTACAATTCAAAATGGGTGGCTAAAGTAATTGGGTCTCTTTTGGGAAATGATTAGAGAAGTTCTTGAAATTTTAACTTGGTGGTTAAATACCACATTGAAAAACATGTGGTCATTCCATGATACGTGGCTGCTTGAATTGAGTGTGTTGCTTAGAAGTCAGTTTGAGTATATATGACAAAACACACATTAGTAGAAAGTTACAATGGCTTCAATGAAAATGGGGAGATCCCAGACAGGCACTTTAGAATAACATTCCTACTAAAGACATAAATGTATGAAGCATTTTTGCTCCCTGCCGGTAATTATTATCTTTCAGCAGTCTATGTTGGTGAAATAATGTGTAGATTTCAGTTTTCTCTACACTTCTCCTTTTGATGCTTTTAAATGGAGAAGGAACACTCCTCTTGAAAGTCACTTCCTTCAGTGTCCTATTAAAAATGCCATACCCTTAAAAAAACAGCTGTATGGAGTCAAAGTGTTATGAAAACCATGGCTTGTTATGATTGTCAGGAGTGCTGAAATGATGGGTAAGTAGATAGGGAAGCAAGTTGTTTTCATAGGCAGGACAATAGACAAGTGATCTTGAGTTTTCATAGGTGGGATGATAGGCAAGTCATGTTGAGGAATGATCAAAGGATCATATATTCATAAGTCTTGAGGTAAAAGCTCTTCAGAGCCCAATCACTCCAACACATTTCATAGTAAGGAAATGAAGGCCCCCTAAATCATTTGTCCAAATTCACATAAGTGGACCTAGGATTATGTAAGATCCCTGATTCATATTGAAAAGAATAATTTTGAACCAATGGAGTCAATTCATGGATATATGCAACTTCATAGATTTTTGCAAATCTTACCAATACTTTCTAGTAAGTCAAATGGTTCCATCTATGTGAGACAACTCATAATGAATGATAATCTGTTTTCCCTTTCAGATGAGATTCATATGCCATGAGTTATAAAAACATTTAATAAACAAGATACTTCCCCCCACCATATTTAATCTTGTTACAATTTTATGTTTAAAATTGTTCAAATCTTTCTTATTCATTGACATTTATCCATTTTTTCTTAACTATGATACTCATAAACATATTGTCTGATATGGACTGTATTCAACATCTAGCTTTCGATTGTTAATAAGAACCCAATAAACAAAAAGTCAAATAGATTGAATTCAAAGGAAACTATCCAGTCCATAAAGACACATATTCTAAAATACAAGCCTTTAAAATATAATAATGAAACATCTGTATTGACATAGAACTCTTATTTCCAAAGAACTTTACATTGTATATCTCATTTCATCTTCAAACATATTATTATGGGGAAAATGAGACAGCATAATGTATAAAATTTCTTAAGCTTTCATATGCTACAAATTTATATATTAAGAGATTTGAGAGGTGTCTACCCTAAGCATGTGAAGATTTTCCCTAGCAGAATGAGTATATGAAAACAATTTGTTCCAATAGTTATGAATGCAGCAGATGATTTTATGATGGACTTGTCTTCTTAACAATTCAATGATTCTATGCAATTCCAATAGGCTTTGGATAGGAAATGCCATCTATATCCAGAGAGAGAACTATGGAGATTGATTGTAGATCAAAGCATACTATTTTCATTTTTTTGGAGGGGGCTTATTTGCTTTTTCTTTGTCATGTTTTTCACCTATTTTTGGTCTGATTTTTCTTGAACAATATGAGAAATATGGAAATATATTTGAAAGGATTGTACACATATAAGCTAAATCATATTGTTTACTGTCTTGGGGAGGGAAGGAAGAGAAAAAAAATGGAACACAAGATCTTACAGAAATTAATGTTGAAAACTATCTTTACATCTATTAGGAAAGATAGAATACTACCGAGAAATAAATAGATAAGTGAATTTTAAAAATGCAATCCATTAGGAACAAAAATAAAATAAAATAAATTTTAAAAAGAAAGTTCTGGGTTTTGTTTTTGATTTTGTTCTTTTATTGTGAGTTCCTCCTTTCACCAAATCAGGTTATAATGTGTCCTTCTTGTTGTTTTGATAGACTGCAAATCATATTTTATTGTAATCCTTCTTAGGACATCCACCTTATTTGCTGGAAGTTTTAACACATTAAAAGAAAAGATGAACATGTAATGCCCTTTTCTTTATGTATTTTCTTTTTTCCTTCATATACTGCTTTTATATTTTGTCCTTTCTAGTTTTAACTACTTTTTTAAAACTACTTTATGCTTTGCCTGTTAGTAACACGTTTTCCCTGTTTTACTACCACAAAATGTTTTCATATTCACTTTCTTATGGACCCAAATTTGATAATACTATGATGATATATTTTTCTCTATATATATACTAATTGACATATCTGCTTTTTTTGGGGGGGGGCAGGAGAGAGCAAAGGACTAGAGGTAATTGTTGAATCAATTGCTCCTGGGCCAAACAAAATATGCTTGTAGTCTCCTTGATTTATTCTCAGTAAAAGGTGTGGTGATCCCTCTGACAATACATCAGCCAAGCTTGGAGTAGAGGATCTTTAAAGATGAAAATAAATTAGGAAGTTTAAGATATATCAGGTGCCAGAAGAGACCTGTTGCTAAGGGGTGGATGGAATTGAGGGTTTGCTGCTTAGACAGCTGAATAAGATATAAAAACAAAATCACTGCTTTTACTAAAAAGAGGTCTGAGCAAGTACAGAGGGAATAGAGAGGAACATGGAAAAGATTTACAGGATTTTCACATAGGGAGGAAAAAAAAACTGTATTTTAAAAGGCCAGTTTAAGGTGTCTTTAAACAAATAAGGGCAGCTGGGTGATACCATGGAAAGAGTACCGGATTCTGGGAGTCAAGAAGACTGCTGCTTCAGATACTTATGAATTGTGTATTCTTGGGTGAGTCACTTAGCCACTCCCCTACCGCAGTTTCCTCATCTACAAAATGGGAGTAATAATTGCACCTAACTCTCAGGAAGTAGGATCAAATGAGAAAACACATATAAACTACTTTGTATAGAGTAAAAGTCTTTATAAATTCTGGATATATCAAGAATCAAAATATCTTGCTATTTTCAAGTTAGACTTTATATTATCATTAGATAAGATTGTAATTATTTTTATGTATTATATGTTTATGTAAAACTTTTGCCTTTATGCTATCTGGCCAAGTGAAATAAACATTACCAGTTAAGTAAATTTTTCCTTATGATTTTATGGCTATGGCTCCCCAAGAAAGAAAAATACAAAATGGTATTGCTTCCTTTCTGCCTACTTCACCAAATTCTACAATGGTGTTGATAGAATATTGAGAATTGTGAATCACTCTATTTTTTTTAAACTGACAACCATCAACTTTGCTCAAAATCCTATCACATTTTGTATACCTGTGATCCAGCAGTGTCTCTGGGACTATGTCCCAAAGAGATCATAAAAAAAGAAAAAAAATTCACATATGCAAAAATATTTGTAGCAGCCCTTTTTGAGGTGGCAAGGAACTGAAAACTGACTTTTCAAAACCCATCAATTGGGGAATGGTTGAATGAGTTAAATTTTATGAATGTTATGAAATATTTATTGTTTTGTACAATGATCAACAGGATGATTTGAGAAAAGCCTGGAGAAATTCAAATGAACTGATGTTAAGTGAAGTAAGTAGAACCAAGAGAACACTGTAATAATCAATGTAACAATGTAATCAACATGGCTCTTTTCAATGATGAGGTAATTCAGGTCAATTCCAATAGACTTGGGATGGAGAGAACCATCTGCATAAAGAGAGAAGACTTTGGGGACTCAATGTGGATCACTACATAGTATTTTTAACTTTGTGATGTTGTTTGTTTGATTTTTGCTTTCTTTTTCATTTTTTTTGCCTTTTTTGATCTGATTTTTCTTGTGTAGCCTGATAAATGTGTAAATATATATATAGAAGAATTGAACATGTTTAAAATATATTGGATTACTTACTGTCTATGGGAGGGAGTGGGGAAGAGGGGGAGAAAAATTTGGCACACAGAGTTACACCAGTGTGAATGATGAATATATTTGCACGTATTTATTTTTCCAATTTTAAATTTTTATTTATTTATTTATTTTAAATTTCATTAAAGTTTTTTATTTGCAAAACGTATGCATGAGTAATTTTTCAACACTTACCCTTGCAAAGCTTTCTATTACAAATTTTTCTCTCTAGCCCCCATCCCTCTCCTACATGGCAGGAAGTCTATCACATGTTATTTATGTTAAAATACTTGACAAATCAAATATGTGTATACGTATTTTTACATTTATCTTGCTGTGCAAGAAAGTCGGATGTATAAGGAAAAAAATCTGAGAAGGAAAACATAATGCAAGCCAATATCAATAGAGAGCATGAAAATGTTATGTTGTGGTCTACATGTCATATCCCTCTCTTTGGATGTATATGGCTTTCTTCACTAAACAATTGGAACTGCTTTGGAACATTTCATTGGTGAAGAGAGCCATGTCAATCAAAATTGATCATCATATACTCTTACTGTTGCTGTGTATGATGATCTCCTGGTTCTGCTCAATTCACTCAGCATCAGTTCGTGAAAGTCTGTTGCCAGGCCTCTCAGAAATCATGCTGCTGGTCATTTCTTATATAACAATAATATTCCATAACATTCATATACCATAATTTATTGAGCCATTATCTAATTGATGGACATTTACTCAGTTTCCAGTTTCTAGCCACTACAAAAAGGGCTGCCAAAAACATTCTTGTACATGTGGGTCCCTTTCCTTTCTTTAAGATCTCTTTGCCATATAAGCCCAACAGAAATACTGCTGGGTCAAAGGGTATGCACAGTTTGATAACTTTTTGAGCATAGCTCCAAATTACTCTCCAGAATGGTTGGATCCCTAAACAGTTCCACCAACAATATATCAATGTCCCAGTTTTCCCACATCCCCTCCAGCATTCATCTTTATCTTTTCCTGTCATTTCAATCAATCTGACAGGTGTGTAATGGTGCCTCAGAGTTGTCTTAATTTGCGTTTCTCGGATCAATAGTGATTGGGAGCAACTTTTCATATGACTAAAGATGATTTTAATTTCATCATCTGAAAATTGTCTTCATATCGCTTGACCACTTATCTATTGAAGAGTGGCTTGAATTCTTATAAATATGAGACAATTCTCTATATATTTTAGAAATGAGGCCTTTATCAGAACCCTTAAATGTAAAGATGATTTCCCAATTTGATGCTTCCCTCCTAATCTTGTCTGCATTAGTTTTGTTTGTACAAAAACTTTTTAACTTAAAATAGTCAAAATTATCTGTGGTATTCAATTAAGAATTCCAGTTCTTTGTATGTAAATTTATTCCGTCTCCACAGGTCTGAGAGGTGAACTATACTATCCTCCTCTAATTTGCTTATAATATCATTCTTTATATCCAAATCATGAACCCATTTAGATCTTATCTTGGTATGTGGGGTTAGGTGTGGGGCAAGCCCTAATTTCTTCCATAATAGTTTCCAATTTTCTCAGTATTTTTTGTTGAATAGTGAGTACTTATCCCAAAAGCTGGAGTGTTTGGGTTTATCAGACACTAGATTGCTACAGTTATTGCCTAGTTTGTCCTGTGATCCTATCCTATTCCACTGATCAACTACTTTATTTCTTAGCCAGTACAAACCAGGTCTGATGACCGCTGCTTTATAATATAGTTTTAGATCTGGTACAGCAAGGCCACCTTCATCTGCCTTTTTTTCTTTCATTAATTCCCTTGAAATTCTTTTTTTATTAATACTTTTTATTTGCAAAACATATGTATGGGTGATTCCTAAATATTAACCCTTACAAAGCTTTCTGTTACAAATTTTTCCCCCCTACTCCCCACCCCTCTCCTATATAGCATGATATCCACTACATATTAATTATGTTAGAATACTTAATTCGAATATATCTATAGTTATTGCCACACATCATTTTTTTTTTGTTCAGGAGAAATCATATCTATAAGAAAGAATAATCCGATAAAGGAAACACAATGCAAGCAAACCTCAATAGAGAACATGAAAATGTTATGTTGTGGTCCACATTTCACATCCCTCTCTCTGGGTGTATATGGCCTTCTTCACTGAACAATTGTAATTGGGTTTGAAGCATTTCATTGTTGAAGAGAGTCATGTCCATTAGAACTGATCTTCATATAGTACTGTTGTTGCTGTGTACAACGATCTCCTGGTTCTGCTCATCTCACTCAGCATCAGTTCATGCAAGTCTCTCCAGGCCTTTCTGAAATCGTCCTGTTGGTAGTTTCTTACAGAGCAATAATATTCCACAACATTCATATACCATAATTTATTCAGCCACTCTCCAATTGATGGGCATCTACTCAATTTCCAGTTTCCAGCCACCACAAAAAGAGCTGCCACAAACATTCTTGCACATGTGGGGCCCTTTCCTTCTTTTATGATTTCTTTGGGATATAAGCCCAATAGAAACACTGCTGGGTCAAAGGGTATGCACAGTTTGATAACTTTTTGAGCATAGCTCCAAATAGCTCTCCAGAATGGTTGGATCCATTCACAGTTCCACCAACAATATATCAATGTCCCAGTTTTCCTACATCCCCTCCAACATTCATCATTAACTTTTCCTGTCATTTTAGCCAATCTGACAGGTGTGTAGTGGTACCTCAGAGTTGTCTTAATTTGCATTTCTCTGATCAATAGTGATTTGGAGCACCTTTTCATATAATTATAGTTTTAATTTCATCATCTGAAAATTGTCTGTTCATATCCTTTCACCATTTATCAATTGGAGAATGGCTTGAATTTTTATAAATGTGAGACAATTCTCTATATATTTTAGAAATGAGACCTTCGTCAGAACCCTTAAATGTAAAGATGATTTCCAAATTTGATGCTTCCCTCCTAATCTTGTCTGCATTAGTTTTGTTAGTACAGAAACTTTTTAACTTAATATAATCAAAATTATCTATCCGGTGTTCAATTAAGAGTTCCAGATCTTCCCCAGACATAAATTTATTCCATCTCCACAGGTCTGAGAGGTAAACTATCCCATGTTCCTCTAATTTGGTTATAACATCACTCTTTATATCTAGATCATGAACCCATTTAGATCTTATCTTGGTGTGCGGTGTTAGGTGTGGGTCCAGCCTTAATTTCTTCCACACTAGTTTCCAATTATCCCAGCAGTTTTTGCTGAATAGTGAGTACTTATCCCAAAAGCTGGGGTCTTTGGGTTTATCAAACACTAATTTGCTAACGTTATTACCTAGCTTTCCTGATATTCTATTCTATGCCACTGATCAACTGCTCTGTTTCTCAGCCAGTACCAAATGGTTTTGATGACCGCTGCTTTATAATATAGTTTTAGATCTGGTACAGCAAGGCCACCTTCATCTGTCTTTTTTTTTCATTAATTCCCTTGAAATCCTTGACCTTTTGTTCTTCCAAATGAACTTTGCTACTATTTTTTCTAGATCTGTAAAATAATTTCTTGGGAGTTTGATTGGTATGGCACTAAACAAGTAAATTAGTTTGGGTAGTATTGTCATTTTTATTATATTCGCTCAGCCTACCCATGAGCACTTATTGTTTTTCCAATTGACTAGGTCTGATTTTATTTGTGTGGAAAGTGTTTTGTAGTCTAGTTCATATAGTTTCTGACATTTTCTTGGCAGATAGATTCCCAAATATTTTATGCTTTCATCCATTATTCTGAATGGAATTTATTTTTCTATCTCTTGCTGCTGAACTTTGTTGGTAATATATAAAAATGCTAATGATTTATGTGGATCTATTTTGAATCCTGCAACTTTACTAAAGTTGTGAATTGTTTCTAGTAGTTTTTTAGTTGAGTCTCTAGGGTTCTCTAAGTATACCATCATGTCATCTGCAAAGAGTGATAATTTGATTTCTTCATTACCTATTCTAATTCCTTTAATCTCTGTTTCTTCTCTTACTGCCAAAGCTAACATTTCTAATACAATAGTAAATAGTAATGGTGACAGTGGGAAGCCTTGTTTCACTCCTGATCTTATTGGGAATGGTTTTAGTTTGTCTCCATTACATATGATGCTTGCTGATTGTTTTAAGTAGATGCTACTGATCATTTTAAGGAAAATCCATTTATTCCTATAATCTCTAGTGTTTTTAATAGGAAGGGGTGTTGGATTTTATCGAATGCTTTTTCTGCATCTATTGAGATAATCATATGATTTTTGTTAGTTTGGTTATTAATATGGTTGATTATCCTGATAGTTTTCCTAATATTGAACCAGCCCTGCATTCCTGGTATAAATCCTACTTGGTCATAGTGTATTATCCTGGGGATGACTTTCTGTAATCTCACTGCTAATATCTTATTTAAGATTTTTGCATCAATATTCATTAGGGAAATTTTTCTATAGTTTTCTTTCTCTGATTTCACCCTACCTGGTTTAGCTATCAGCAACATACCTGTATCATAGAAGGAATTTGGTAGTACACTTTCTTTCCCTATTTTTTCAAATAGTTCATATAGTATTTGAATTAATTGTTTTTTGAATGTTTGGTAGAATTCACATGCAAATCCATCTGGCGCTGGAGATTTTTTCTTAAGGAGGTGATTAATAGCCATTCTATTTCTTTTTCTAAAATGGGGCTATTTAAATAATTTATTTCCTCTTCTGTTAACCTGGGCAATCTATATTTTTGTAGATATTCCTCAATTTCATTTAGATTATCAAATTTATTGGCATAAAGTTGGGCAAAGTAACTCCTTATTATGTTCTAATTTCCTCTTCATTGGTGGAAAGTTCTCTCTTATTTTTGAGACTAAATATTTGATTCATTCATCTTCTCTTTTTCTATTTTATGCAAGTAAGCATTTAGAGATATAAAATTGCCCCTTATAACCGCTTTGGCCATATCCCACAAATTTTGATATGTTGTCTCATTGTTGTCACTCTACTGGATGAAATTATTGATTGTGTCTATGATTTGCTCTTTCACCCATTCATTCTTTGGGATTAGATTAATTAATTTCCAATTAACTTGTGGTCTATTTTCTCCTGTCCTTATATTATATGCGATTTTTATTGTATCATGATCTGAAAAAAGAAGAATTTACTATTTCTGCCTTTTTGCATTTGATTTTGAGGTTTTTATGCCCTAACACATGGTCAATTTTTGTATAAATTTCATGAACCATTGAGAAAAAAGTAAACTCTCCTCTGTCTCCATTCAATTTTCTCCAATCATCTATGATACCTAACTTTTCTAACATTTTGTTTACCTCCCCAACTACTTTCTTATTTATTTTGTGGTTTGATTTATCTAATTCTGAGTGAGCAAGGTTGAGATCACCCACTAATATAATTTTGCCGTCTCTTCATGCATCTCTCTTAACTTCTCCTCTAGGAATTTGGATGCTATTCTACTTGTTGCATATATGATTACTATTGATACCGCTTCATTATCTATGGTACCCTTTAGTAAAATATAGTTTCCTTCCTTATCTTTTTTTATTAGATCTATCTTTGCTTTTACTTGTTCTGAGATCAGGATTGCTACCCCTGCTTTGTTTTTGTTCACCCGAAGTATAATAGATTGTGCTTTAGTCCTTTACCTTCAATCTGTATGTATCTCTGTGTTTCAGATGTGTTTCTTGTAAACAACATATTGTAGTATTCTGGCTTTTAATCCAGTCTGCTACTGATTCCCATTCCCTTTAACAGTTAAAATAACTTAATCTGTATATCCTACCATCTTAGTTACCCATAGTTATGTTTCTCTCTTCCCTTTCCCTTTTCTCCCTTCCTCTTCCTCAGTATTTTGTTTTTGATAACCACCTCCCTCAAACAGTCCTCCCCCTTTTAGAGCCCCTCACCCTTTTTTACATCTTTCCCCTAATTCTTTTATTTTCCCTTCTATTAGTCTCTCCCTTTCTTTTCCTCCTTTGCCTACTACTTCCCTATAAGGAGGGACAAGTTTTTTTTTTTTTGTTTGTTTGTTTGTTTGTTTTTTTGTGAAACCGAATGTGTCTGATATACTCTTTTAGAGCCCAATCCAATGAGAGTAAAATTCACACAATGCTCATCACCCTCCCTTCTTTCTCTCAATTTATATTAGATTTTCTTTAGCTCTTCATGAGATTTTACCTTATTTTTATCTCCTTATTTTTTACTTTATTTTACTTCCTTTCTCCTCTTTTCCAGTATGATAGCCCTTCCACCTCTAGTTTCTTTTTCATTTTATCAAAGTAAAATCAAATTATACCCCCATTTTTAAAGTATATCCATAGTAGAAATTTAGTTCTCAAGAGTTCTTTCTTTTTTACCTTTTTATGCTTCTCTTGAATTCTGTGTTAGGGGTCAAATTTTTTTTTTTTCAGATCTGGTCTTTTCATTAGAAAGTGGTGAAATTCACCTATATCATTGAATATCCATCTTCTTCCCTGGAAGACAATAGTCATTCTAGCTGGATAACTTATTCTTGGCTGTAATCCAAGTTCCTTTGCCTTTCCTTATATCTGATTCCAGGTCCTTTGATCCTTTTATGTGGAAGCTGACAGATTTTGTGTGATTCTAATTACAGTGCCTTGGTATTTGAATTGTTTCTTTCAAGCTGCTTGCCATATCTTTAACTTGGTGCTATAGTTCTGAAATTTAGCCATGATATTACTTGGTGTTTTAATTTTGGGTTCTTTTTCAGGAGGTGATCGATGAATTCTTTCAATGGTGTTTTTGCCTTCTGATTCTAAAACATTAGAACAGTCTTCTTTCATGATTTCCTGGAAGATAGCATCTAGCTTCTTTTTTTTCATCATGGCTTTCAGGGAGTCCAATAATCCTTAGATTGTCTCTCCTAGGTCTGTTTTCCAAGTCAGTTTTTTTCCTAGGAGATATTTCATATTTTCTTATATTTTTTCATTTTTTTGTTTTTGTTTGATTCTTGAAGTCTTACTGTGTCATTCACTGCCATTTGTTCAATTTTAATTTTTTAAGTATTATTTTTTTTCAGTTACCTTTTTCAGCTCCTTTTGTAACCGGCCAAATGATTTTTTTTTTGTTCATTGCAGTCTTTTTTTCATTGCACCAATTTTGTTTTTCAATGAATTGTTGTCTTTTTCCATTTCACCAATTTTGTTTTTCAGTGAATTGTTGTCTTTTTTCCATTTCTTCTATTTTTTTTCATTTTTTTTGTTTTTGTTTGACTGATTCTTGAAGTCTTATTGAGTCATTTACTTCTATTTGTTCAATTTTAATTTTTAAAGTATTATTTCCTTCAGTTATCTTTTTTAGCTCCTTTTGTAGCTGGCCAATTGAATTTCTTGATTCAATGCATTCTTTTTCCATTTTGCCAGTTTTATTTTTCAGTGAGTTGTTGTCTTTTTCCAATTCACCAATTTTGTTTTTCAGTGAATTGTTGTCTTTTTCCAATTCACCAATTTTGTTTTTCAGTTCACCATTTTTATTTTCCAGTGAATTGGTGATTTTTTCCAATTCACCAATTTTGTTTTTCAGTGAACTGTTTTCTTTTTCCAATTCACCAGTCCTATTTTCCAGTTTTTGATATTTCTGTTGCCCTGATCTCAATTTATTTCCCCATTCTTCTTCTAGCTCTCTTTTGAGATTCTTAATGCAATCTTCCAGGTAAGCCTTCTGAAAGGGAGACCAACTTAAGTTTGCCTTTGTGGCTTCATCTGGGATTGTTTTCATAATGTCAGGATCCTGGGGACTGTTCTATTTTTTCTCTGTAAAAGCTTTCTATGGTGAGAGCTCTCTTCTGCTTCTTGCTCATGATTTAAAGTTGGGATATTGGTCAAAAGCAGAGAATACTGCAACAATTTGTATTTGCCCTGGGGCAGTTTGCCGAGTTGACTTCCGGTCTGAGGCTGGTCGGGCTAGATTCGCACTAGGACCACGTTTTCAGCTGCTCTCAATCCACCCTTTACCAAAGGCAGATCTGCCAAAGCACCTGCCCGCAAGCAGAGCAAAGTGGCCCAGGCGTCTCCCAGGGGCTTCCTGGGTGCCTAAAATCCGCCCGTCTATCGCAGCCCTGACTTCCGCCCCGGCTGGAGTCTGATAGCGACCAGTGGCCGATTTCCCCTGAGGCTAACCTTCTCCGGAGTTCTTTCAAGGTAGATTTTTGATAGAAGTGCATTGTAGTCCAAGTGTTTGGTGGAGCCCTCACTCCAAAACCAGTTTGAAGGCTCACTTTGTCTGGGTCTGAGGGAAGGTCCCAGGAGTTCACAGAGAATGCTGTCTGCAGTTCGCCATCTTGGCTCCGCTCCCCCTTTTTTCCATTTCACCAATTTGGTTTTTCAGTGAGTTGTCTTTTTCCAATTCACCAATTTTGTTTTTCAGTGACTTTTTATCCTTTTCCATTTTGCCAATTGTGTTTTCCAGTGAATTGTCTTTTTCCATTTCACCATTTTTGTTTTCCAGTGAGTTGGTGACTTTTTCCATTTCACCAATTTTGTTTTTCAGTGAATTGCTGTCTTTTTCATGTCTCTTTTGTAGGGCTTTATAACTTTCTTGCATTGATCTCAATTCATTTCCCCATTTTTCATCTAACTCTCTTTTGAGATTCTTTATGCAATCTTCCAGGAAAGCCTTGTGAAATGGGGACCAGGTCATGTCTACCTTTGTGGCTTCCTCTGGAGTTGCTTTATCTTTAGGAACCTCAGGATCTGGGTTCTGCCCTTCTTTCTCTCCATAAAAACTGTCTATGGTGAGAGTTCTTTCCTGTTTCTTACTCATTTTTTAGAACTTGAGGTCTGTTTGAAGCCGAGGATCGGCAGCCACTTCAATTTGCCCTGGGGCACTTCTGCTTATTGACTTCCCGTGCTGGGCTGGCCAGGCTAGGTCCCATGTACTCAATGGTTTTCAATCTACTTTTTACTAAACGCAGATCTGCCAAAGCACCTGCCGGCAACCAGAGCAAAGTAGCTCAAGTGTCTCTTAGTGACTTCCCGGGTGCTTAAAATCGCCACACTCTGTCCCAGCCTTGGCTTCCTGCCCTGGCTGCACACTCCAGCCTGAGTGCAGCAATCGGCTGATCCCTTGCCCAATCCCCTGCTCGATCCCCTGCCAGACTGAAACAGACCTGCTACGGAGCTCTTCCAAGGTAACTCTTGCTGGAAATGTGTTGTCCTCTAAGTATTTGGCAGAGCTTTCACTCCAGAAGCAGTTCAGAGGCTTATTCTACTTTTGGTTTGAGAGAAGAAAAGAGGAGGTCACAGAGAGTTGTGTCTGCACTCCACCATCTTGGCTCCGCCCCCATATCTTTGCATGTATTTTGAAAATCAAAAGATATTATTTAAAAAAATATCAACTATCAAAATTTTATTCTTGCAAGAATGTGTTATTTACATTTAATATTTATTTAATTTCCCTAGCTACATGTAAAACAATTTAGTTTCCAATTTCTCTCCCTTCCTCACCACCCCCATATTGAGAAGGTACATGTGAAGTTATACAAAACATTTTTACAAAAGTAATGTAGCAAAAGAAAACATAGCTCCCCTCCAAAAAAAATTAAAGAAAATTAAACTTTAAAAAATGCTGCAATCTAATTTGGCGCAATCAGTTATTTCTCTGGATATGGATAGGGTTTTTTATCATAAGTCCTTCAGAATAGACTTGTATCATTGTATTGCTGAAAATAGCAAGGTCATTCACAGATGATCATCTCAATACTTTGCTATTACTTTGTATACAGTATATTTCACTTTGCTTGGGTTCCTAGAGTATTTTCCAGGTTTTTCCTCAGAGCATGCTGCTCATCTTTTCTTATAAAACAATAATATTCCATCACAATCACATATCACAAATTATTCAGCTATTTTCCAATGAATGGGCATCTTCTCAGTTTCCAATTTTTTTGCCCTGAGAAGAGAGCAGCTACATATTTTTTTGGTAAATATATGTTCTTTTCCTTAAAAAATCTTTTGGATTCATGCCTAGTGACAATTACTAAGTTTTTAGATCACCTCTGCAATCATGTGGCTCAGTGGAAATTAGAATGATTGAGTTTAGAGTCAAGATGGTCTAAATTCAAATCTTGCCTTTGATGTTTGCTAGTATTTTAACTCCAATTAAGTGACAACTTTTAAGAGTGGACTTTATGTACATTACATTTCCTTATAGCATTAAAATCATAACAGGAAAAGAAATGACCGGAGTGTGACTTTTAAATACAATGATAATATTAATTAGTATATATGGGACCCACAAATCATTTTAAGTTTTGTGAATCATTTTATATATATTGTCTTATTTTATTTTCAGAGCAACAATGGAAGGTAGTTTCTATTATTCTTTTTTACTTTTTTACTGAGGCAAAGAGTAAGTGAGTTAGAACTTTTCTTTTACTAGTTTATCACTCTATCTAATCATCCTCTTAGTTTATTTTGGAAAAGTAAATAAAGAAGTTGGTGGAGAGAATTTTCCTGGGCACTCAAAGATATTGAGAAACCTTGTTTCATGAATATTTCAAAGTACATGGTAAATATATACATACATTCCCATATGTGTATGTATATATATATATATACACACATATATATATATATATATATATATATATATATATATATATATATATATACATATATATATATATGCATCCATATGCAAATAATTATAGCTTGTATGCTGGTGCTGGTTACAGAAGATGAGAAGGTAGAGAAATTCCATAACAATTTTTTAAAGTTCTGTAAACTAAATTACCACACTTCTTTAGGCCTTCAATGCAAAGGTAGACATAGGGGAAGACTATAAAAATACTCTACAAAATGGAGATAATAATAGCATTTAACTCCCAGGTGTCTGTGCGACAAAATGAGATAATTTTAAAGTGTTTTGCAAAATTTAAAGTTTTATGTAATGAAATTATGTTGATTGATTCATGATGATGATGATGATGATGATGAAAGATATCACAGATGAACAATTGGAGGAGGGAACTGTTCATATAATGTTGTAATTGTAAACACAATCAATGGACAAGGCGTGTGCTCCACTGGTAATTTCAGAACAAGAAACAAGAAAAGGATCTCTGATATTTTAGGTGGATCCCATGTGGAAAATGTTTAGGAAGACATTTGAGAGCTGTATAAATTGGGAAGGCATATGTAGGATTGTAGTCTGAAATCATACTGAGTTCCTGCAAGTTTGTGGGATGAAATAAACTACTAGATTATTGGAAATCATTATGCCTATTAAACTTTTGCTTCTGTTATATTCACTACAAGTTGCTTCGAAATATGACATTTATATTATATCCATCATATAATGCTTAAAAATTACTGAGAAATTATTTATAGGAAATCATTCAGTGGCAGCAAACAGGGAGTTTAGACCAACTGTCATCACTTACCTATACTTATGTTGCTATAATTTGCAATGAAATGTTCCTAAATATTTTATGACTTTTTAGAAATTTTCCATAATTCTTTTAAAAATATTTTAGCCTTTATGTATGTTTTAAACAACTACCTTCACTTATCAAATCGTTATTCTTGTCCTTTTCTCCTGTTTTCCAACTTTATCCCCATGTTTGCCTATTCTTTTCTTGTTGAATCAATTAGAGGAAAAAACATCCTTATTTTTTCTGACTCATGTTAATCACATCATAATTTATTATTTTTTCTTCAGCAATATAAAAACTTTTTTCCTCCTATTTTTTTAAGAATCCTAGCTGACTTCCTAATAAAGCTTTGTTTTGCCTGCCTTTGTCTTCCCCCCATATTGTTAGCATATTTTTATTAGCTATCCTTTAATCTGTGCTATTTAGTTAATTTTTATTTTTCCACATTCCTCCTGTGACTATTTTCCCCTTAGTTACTTCCACTGTTCTGTGGGTTGTTACTACCCATTACATGGCAGACTCACCATGAATCACCATAAGAAACTATACAGATTGGAGGTGAATTAAAATCTCACTCTATCCTTTTCACCCTGCTAGAATGTGTGCTATAAACATAAGAACAACTCACATCATTTACATAACACTTAGTATTTATAAACTGCTTGTCTTACAATAGCCCTAGGAGATAAATAGTACAGTAGTATTATCCCCATTTTACAATGAAGAAATTGTACCAGAGAGATAAGTCAACTGACTTAAGATCAAACTTCCATTTAATAATAATATAGAATCTAGTACAAACTGAGCCCAGGAGCAGTTATCTTTTCATCATACCAAATTACTAGTACAATTTCACCTAAACGCTCTTATCTGAGTTGAAGGGGAAGTAAAACAGTGTGGTGTTGAAGAAAGAACAGACTATGTACCATTAGGAAATATGAGTTCTAAGTCCAATTTTGACATTCACTGGTTATGTGAAGTTTAACAAATTATTTTACATTTTTCTCATGTTAGTTTCATTATATGATTAAATGGGAAAAGTTGGGGGGGAATTCTTTTAGTTGGGTAAGTTGCACAATTAATTCCTTTTTGTACCCTGCCTCCTTCTTCTTGGAATTTCCATGTTAGAAATTTCTGGGCAGAAGGGGCTTGCAATCAATTTCTAATATTTCTTCCTGACTCCAACATAAGACATGAGAAATCATTTTGACATGTGTAGTTGATGTCTTTTCCATTCTATATGAGCCATAGCCTTATTTTGCATCATCATACCTTCTTCCTAGGGTCTAGTCAAGTCAAGTGTTGGAGCAATTCCTTGGCAGGGCTAGTCACAGACCATCATCTTATTATGACCTGAAGATCATCACAACCGAAGTCACACTGCTAAGATTCCTTCCTTGTCCTGTTTTAGGAGTGTTGGTGGTTTCCTTCTTGGTAATTTAAGGAAAAAAAACTTAGCTGCATCCTTTTACTGTCTATATTCCAAGATAAGCCTTCTCCTCTATGGGTTAAAACAGAGATTTACTAAGGGCCTAATAATTTAAGTGTTAAGTGGATAGCCTGTTGATTCATTGACACAATCTCCTTCAAATCCCTGTGCTGCAACATATAGGGATATAATTTTTTGAATTTCTTGCTTTACTGTCTTCATCTGAAGGATATACTTTGTTATTCTTATAGTGCAATGTAAAATTTAATTTATTTTATGCTAATAATTTTCCAATAAGACCCTCCCCCACCTAATTCTAATTGCTTTCTTTTTCTCTAATTGCAACTAATTACTTTGAACCATGTTATAGTAGAGAATTTTAATAATATTTTGATCAGTCAGTTGATTTTAACCTAATAAGGGAAGAGGGTTTTACATCTTAATTTTAAGACATGCCCTCACCTATTCTATCCCTTGATCAAAATAGTTTACACAGGGTTGTTTTAATAAGACCACCTTTTTCCATTTGTGTGTTTTAGTTCAGGCTATTCTGTGCACTTCGAAATGACTCCATTATGAATTTTTTAATCTATTGATATTTTCCTCATTTATTCTAGGCCAAGCTCAAGTGCTACCTTTTTCATTATGCTTTCTGTGATTCCCCACCTAAAAATGACATTTCCCTTATATGTTTAAATAGTGAATTTCACAAAATAAATGGTTAAGGATTTAAAAGAATTTAAAAATGCTTAAGGATTAAATTCTCTAAATGTATAAATCTCTCTCTGTATTCTCTTTAAGAATTTTCTGAAGATTTTGACTCAAATAGAATATTTAAAAAGTTTTATGTCCATCCTGAAACTTTAAGTCTGAGGTTAATAATTCAAACACAGGGACAACCAAGATGGCAGAAGTTGATATCTCATTCCCCTCAAAACAGCTTCAAAGTAATTTCTCAAATCAAATTTTAGAGTAGCAAAGTGAGACATTTTTCTAGTGTAAGATCACTTAGATAAATAGGATGGTCTATGACACCTTAAAAAGAGAACTGACCTAATAGTAAAAGAGGCATAAAAATTCACTAAAGAAAAAAAAAATGCTTTAAAAAGCAGATTAGGCCAAATGGGAAAAGAGGCACAAAAGCCCACTTAAGAAAATAAAGTAGAATTGGGCATGCAGAAGCTAATGATTTTATGAGACTTCAAGGAAAAAAAACATAAAATAAAAAATAAAACAGTTAAAGGAATGAAAAGATAGAAAAATGTAAACTATTTCATATAATTTAACTTCTCTACTTTTTTCCAGAACACTTAATTATTTTACATATTTCTTATGTTTTAAATATTTCTTATTTCTCTCCAAATCATTAACTTCTGTTTGGTTTAATCTAATTGTTAAAACTCTATGAGAGGGGGCAGCTAGGTGGCGCAGTGGATAGAGCACCAGCCCTGAAGTCAGGAAGACCTGATTTCAAATCTGGTCTCAGACACTTAATATTCCCTAGCTGTGTGACCCTGGGCAAGTCACTTAACCTCAATTGCCTCAGCAAAAATAAATAAATAAATAAAAAAGTTTAAAAAATAAAATAAAATAAAATAAAAAACTCTACGAGGAATGAAGAATCAATCAAACAAACTAAAAAAAATGAAAAAAAGGAAGAAAATATGAAATACTTTATTAGAAAAATAATGAACATGGAAAATAGATCCAGGACAGACAAATAAAAAAATCCCTCAAAAGGTAATCAATACCTCAATATTTTAGAAACACAGGGGAATAAGGGAGGTGTACGATAGAAGGAAAGGCAGAAATACTAGAGAAAATAGTAAGAGAAAGGAGGAGGAATGATATAAGATAAGGTAGTGGGGGATGGATTAAATAAACACTATTAAGGACAGGGTGAAAAAAGAGAACAAAAATATATACAGGGGAGAAAATAGGGTGGATGGGTATATAGAGCTGGTAATCATAACAGAATTCGAATGGAATGAACTCTTCCATAAAATAAGTGAATAGCAGAGTGGCTTAAAAAAAGGATCCTACAATATGCTGTTTACAAGAAACACATTTGACAGAGTCACAGAGTAAAGGTAAAAGTCTGGAAGAGAATTTATTATGCTTCAACTGAAGTGAAAAAAGCAGAGGTAGCAATTCTTATCTCAGATAAAGCAAAAATAAAATTAGATCTAATTACAGATATAAGAAAGGAAAATACATCTTCATAAAGAGTATTGTAAACAATGAAGTAGCAACAATACTAAATATACACCAAGTGGTAGAGCAGCTAAATTCTTAGAGAAGAATTTAAGCCAGTTATAGGAAGTAATAGACAGCAAAACTATACTAATAAAGGACCCCAACCTTCCTCTCTCAGAATCACACAAATCTAACCACAAAATAAACAAGAAAGAACCTTGGGGGATTGATAGAATCCTAGAAAACCTAGATATGATACACGTCTGGATTAAACTGAATAGGGACAGAAAGGGATATACTTATTTTTTGGCAGTACTTGGCATCCACACAAAAACTGACCCTGTATTTAGGGAATAAAAACCTCACAATCAAATGCAGAAAGACAGAAATAGTAAATGTTCTTTTTTATATATAACCAAAATACAATACAAATTATATTCAATAAAGGGCCAGGGAAAAATAGACTAAAAAGCCATGGGAAATTAAACAATGACTTCTAAAAAATGAGTGAGACAAATAACAATCACAGAAACAATCCATCATTTCATCCAAGAGAAAGACAATAAAACTAACATACCAAAACCTATGTGATGCAGCCCAGGCAATTCTTTTTTTTTTCTTTTTTTTTTTTTTGCTTTTTGCTGAGGCATTTGAGATTAAGTGACTTGCCCAAGGTCACACAGTTAGGGAATGTTAAGTGTCTGAGACCAAGATTTGAACTGAGGTCCTCTTGACTACAGGGCTGGTACTCTATCCACTGCACCACCTAGCTGCCCCAGCCCAGGCAATTCTTAAGGGAAATCTGTGTCTCTAAATAGATACATGAATGAACTAGAGAAAGAGATCAGTGAACTGGGCATGCAACTAAAAAAGCTAAAGAAGAAGTTAAAAATCCTTAATTAAATACCAAATTATGAATTTTGAAACTCAAAGGATTAATAAAATTGAAACAGAAAATTATTAACTAATTAATTAAAATAAGAGTTAGTTTTATAAAAAATCCAACAAAATAGGTTTTTTGCTTATTTTGATTAGAAAAAGGAAAGAACAAAACGTCAAATCACCATTATCAAAGATGAAAAGGGTGAACTTACCCCCAATGAAAAACAAATGAATGCAATAAATAGGAACTATTTTGCCCAATTGTATGAAATCAGATCTGGCAATCTGACTTAAATGGATGAATAATTACAAAATATGAATTGTGCAGATTAACAGAAGAAAAAATAAATTACTTACATAGTGCCATTTTAGAAAAAAGAAATTGAACAAGCCATTAGTGAACTCCCTAAGAAAAAATCTCAAGGCCAGATGTATTCACAAATGAATTATAACAAACATTTAAAGCACAATTAATTCCAATACTATGTAAATTATTCAGAAAAGTAGGCAAAGGATTCCTGCCAAATTATTTTTATGACAAAAAATATGATACTGATACCTTAACTAGGAAGAGCCAAAACAAAGAAAATTACACACCAATCTCCCTAATGAATATTGATGGAAAAATTTCAAATAAAATATTAGCAAAAAGATTATAGCAATTACTATAGCAAGATGATATATTATAACCAAGTGGAATTCATACCAGGATTGTAGGGCTGGTTTAACATCAGGAAAACTATGACTGTAATTGACCATATCAGTAACAACCACCAGAAATCATGTAATAATCTCAATAGATGCAGAAAAAGCTTTTGATAAATTACTATTAAAATAGTATAAGGATAAAGAGAGCTTTAATTAAAATAATAAGCAGTATCTATCTTAAAAAAAACAGCGAGAATTATTTGTAATGGAAAGAAATCTTATGCATTCCCAATAAGATCAGAGGTGACATTATTACAACTATAATTCAACATGGTACTAGAAATGTTGGCTTTAGAAATAAGAAAAGAAAAAGAAATTAGAGGAATTAGAATAGGCAATGAGGAAATAAAACTATCATTCTTTGCAGATGGTATAATGATATATTTACAGAATACTAGAAAACCATCCAAAATCCTACTTGAAACAATTAACACTTTTAGCAAAGTTGCAGGATATAAAATCCACCCACACAAATTATCAGCATTTCTATATGTTACTGACAAAGCCCATCAGAAAGAGACAGAAAGAGAAATTCCATTTAATTTAGCTGTAGACAAAATACAACATGTGGGTTTCTACCTGCCAAGACAAATCCAGGAACTATATGAACACTATTACAAAATACTTCTCACACAAATAAAATCAGATCTAAGCACCTGGAAAATATCAATTGCTTATGAGTAGGTCAAGCTTATATAATAAAAATTGCAATTCTGCCTAAATTGGTGTACTTGTTCAGTGCCATACCAAATTGCCAAAAATTATTTTATAGAATTAGAGAAAATAATTACAAAATTCATCTAGATGAACAAAATGTCAAGAATATTAAGAGAATTAATAAAAATAAAAAGGATAGTGGCTTAGCAATACTAAACCTAAAACTATATTATAAAGCAGCAGTCATCAAAACCATTTGGTAGTGATTAAGAAATAAAATGATGGATTAGTGGAATAGATTGGATTTACATGACACAATTATCAAGGCCTATAATAATGTAGCATTTGATAAACCCCCAAACTCCAACTTCTGGAATGAGAACTCTCTATTTGACAAAAATTGATGAAAAAACTGGAAAATGATGTCAGAAATTCAGAATACATTTACATGTTATACCTCATATCAAAATAAGGTCAAAATGGTTATATGGTTTGATTATAAATGATGATACCATAAACAAATTAGGAGAGCAAGGGATGAATTTATTACCAAGAAGAACTAGAGAACATTATGAAAAGCAAATGGAACCAGGAGATTGTTGTAGACGGTAACAACAGTACTATATGAGGATCAGTTCTAAGGGACATGACTCTCTTCAACAATGAAATGCTTCAAACCAATTCCAATTGTTCAGTGAAGAAGGCCATATACACCCAGAGAGAGGCATGTGAAATGTGGACCACAACATAACATTTTCATGTTCTCTATTGAGGTTTGCTTGCATTGTATTTCCTTTATCGGATTATTCTCTCTTATAGATATGATTTCTCCTGAACAAAAAAATGATATGTGGCAATAACTATACATATATTCGATTTAAGTATTCTAACATAATTATCATGTAGTGGATATCCTGCTATCTAGGGGTGGGGTGGGGAGTAGGGGGGAAAATTTTGTAACAGAAAGCTTTGTAAGGTTTAATGTTTAGGAATTGCCCATACATATGTTTTGCAAATAAAAAGTATTAATAAAAAAGAAAAAAAAGAAAAGAAAAATGGAAAACTTTGATTTAAATGAAAAAAAAAATCTTACACAAACAAACCCACAGAAACAAAATGAAAAGGTGGGAAAAATCTTTACAGCTAGCATTTTTGATAAAAGTCTCATTTCTAAAATATATAAAGAACTGTGTCAAATTAAAAGAATACTAGTCATTTTCCAATTGATAAATGGTCTAAGTATATAAACAGACAATTTTCTGATGATAAAACTTCAGCCATCCTTGATCATCTGAAAAAAAATATTCTAAAGACATTCCTGTAATCTGTTGATTAGGGAAATGCAAATTAAAACAACTCTGAATTACCAACTCTCATATTGGCTAAGATAATAGGTAAAGATAATGATAAATGTTATTGGGGATGTGGGATAACTGGGACATTAATGCATTGTTGGTGGAGTTGTGAAATGATCAACTCATTCTGGAGAGCAATCTGGAATTATGCCCAAAGAGCTATAAAACTGTTCATATCCTTTGAACCAGTAGTACCACTACTGGTTTTGTACCACAAGGAAATCATAAAGGAAGGAAAAGGATCCATAAGTGAAAAATGTTTGTAGCAGTTCTTTTTGTGGTAGTAAAGAATTGGAAAATGAGTAGGTGCTCATCAATTGCAGAATGACTGAATAACTTATGGTAAATGAAGGTAAATGGAATATTATTGTTCTTTATTAAATGGTCAATAAGCTAATTTTAGAAAACCTGAAAAGATTTCCAAAGCCATCCCAATAGACTACACAGGAAATGTTATCTGAATCCAGAAAAAGAACTATAGAGATTGAATGCAATCAACACATACTATGTTCACTTCTTTTTTTTTTTTCAGTTTTTTTCTCTCCCCTGGTTTTTCTATTTTGTTCTGATTTTTCTCCCCCAATATGATTCACAAAGCAATGTATATTAAAATAAATTAATTAATTAAAAAAGAAAAAACACAAGAACTTTTATAAGATTTATCATTTTTCTTCTTTCTTCTAGAGC
>JAJPUD010010109.1:0-28621 GCA_023553655.1 Myrmecobius fasciatus
CAATTTGTCATATATTTTAACATAATTAACATGTATTAGACTACCTGCCATCTAGGGGAGGGAGTGGGGGGAAGGAGGGAAAATTTGTAACAGAAGACTTTGCAAAAGTTAATGTTGAAAAATTATCCCTGCATATATTTTGCAAATAAAAAAGCTTTAATGAAAAAAAATACTATGTAGCAGGCTTGTGAAAAATGAAAGCAAAATCTAAATCTCAAATCCCATATATTCTGCTGATGTTTGTTGATCAGAATGAATTATTGCTGAAGATGAATTACAATTCAGGATATTTTAGATGGATAGTGAATGAAAGTAGCCATAAAGCTTCCTATACACTCCTATAATTGCTATTAGATCAAGGAGTATGTTCCTCAAGAATGTAGATATCCTATTCCTCTCATCACCCATATAATAGGAAAAATCCATATAAGAGCGAAAATGAATTTTTCACCTTAATGTAATTTGAGCCTTATTTTCTTTACTCAGTAGCCTCTGTCTCCCTACATATAGATATACATAAAATGACTCATGTTCTTCTAGAGTTAGAGATTTAGGAATGATAAATTGTTATTTGGTTCATACCTGAGCATAGGGATTTAGGGAAAACAGTGGGTAGAACACTGTGCCTGTAGTCTGGAAGAGTTCAGAACCAGCCTCAGATATTTAATACCTGTGTGGTATTGGGCAAAGAACTTAACTTGTTTACCTCAGTTTCCTCATCCATAAAATAAGCTGAAGAAGGAAATGCCAAACTATTTCAATATCTGAGCATGTGTGCATTCTGAACTGAGTGTTAATGGGCCAGAATGTAGGTTCCTATACATGGACAATGTCTATTGATTGATCTTTAGAACAATTTATTTTTGGCTTATATTCAACATCCTCATCACCTTTTTGAGTTAGTTATTTTTTTAAAAAGAAACTTTTTATAGGTTAGATCTCATAAGAATCTAGAGATGATATACAATAAGTGACATCATTGATACTAGCTTAGATACTAATAGATATTCTGAGAGTATCTTTGACAATCTATCCGCCAATCAATAAACATTTATTTAAGATCTACTATGCTGGAGATACAAAAAGAGGCAAAATATAGTCCCTACCCTCCAGGAGCTTGTAATTTAATGGGAGGGAAAGAAGATAGAAACAAATTTTTATGGAGAAAGCCATACATTTATATAACAAATAGGAATTGATTAATAGAAAGAGGTCACTCAAAGTAAGAAAGGATGGGGAAATTTTGGACTTGTAAAAGCAAGGGAATTCAGAAGATAAAGAGGTAGAAAGAGATCATTTCAGATGCAGGGGGCATCTAGAGTGAATGCAGGAGTTGAGGGATGGAATGTCTCATTTTTAGACTAGTAAAAAGGCCAGTGTCTCTGGATCTAAGAGAAATTGTCAGGGAAGAATATGTAAGAAAACTGGGAAAATAGGTAAATACATTATAAAGAGCTTTGAAAGTAAGATAGACCATGTTGTATTATATAGAAAGCTATTGGAACCTATTGAAGAGGAAGAAAGGTTCCATGGTCAAATCAAAATGTTAGGGAAATCGCTTTATTGGCTAAATGGATGTTGAATTGAAATGGGGAGAGACTTAAGGCAGGCAGATGCAACAGAGGCTATTAAAATAAGGCTGATCATGAGATAAAGATGGCCTGCACAAGATTAGTGTCACTGTTAGAAAAGAGAAAATGTTTTAGTCAAGAAATTTTGCAAAATTTAATTTCACAGACTTTGACAACAAATTGGATATAGTAAATGAAAGATAGTCAGGAGATTAAGAGAAACCTAGGTTGAGTTCCAAGAGACTGGTAAAATTGTATTGTTTGCTATAGTATGAGGGAAGGTAATTGAAGTGATTATTTAGGAAGAAAGTTAAAAAATAGTTTGAGATGTATTGAGTTACATTGTCTCCTGCTATTGAAATAGCTGGACACAATTGGAATGCAATATTGGATGCCAGTAGGGAGTGTAGGACAGAATAAATTTAAAAATCATTAACAAAGGGATGGCAATTAAATTTGTTGCTGATAATGAAATCATCAAATGAAGAGAATATAGCCCAGAACAGAACCTTGAGGAACACCTTCAATAAAAATGTGTTATCTAGAACAAGATCCAGCAAAGGAGACAAAGAAAAAGTTATCAGATAGGTAGAAGAGAGTAGTATCTTGAAAAATTAAGGGAATATGGAGTATCAAAGAAGAGATAGTTATCAAAATTTGCAGAAAGGTGAAGGGGAATGGGAATAGACAATAGGTCATTGGATTAAGCCTTTAAGCGATTATTAGTAATTTTAGAAAGAGCAATTTTGGTGGAATGATAGTCAGAAACTTAGATGGTAAAAAATAGAATGGGAAGAAAGAAAGTGGAGGAACTGATTGTAGATTACATTTGTGAGCAAGCATGGGATGACTGTTAGCATGAATAGAAGGATAAAGTGAGGGTTTTTCAGAATGAGGTCATAGACATGTTGCAAGGCAGAAGGGAATGAATAAAAAGGGAGAGATTGAAAATAAATGCTAGTGTTTGGGTAACAAAGAGGTCATCCTGTTGAAAACAATGAAATAGAAGGGATCAATTGAAGCACTAGAAGGGTTAGTTTCACTAAAAAATAAAAACACTTGAGGAGAGACTGGGTAAAGAAGGATACTTAGCTGAGAGAAAGAAGATGAGGAAGGAGAAGAGAGAGTTCATAGTAAGTACGTCACTTTTTTTTTTACTACAAAATTTGAGACAAGATTCTCAGCTAAGAAACTGAGACAATTCATATGATCTTAAGATAAGGGGGTATGTAGGAGTGGGTGAAATTAAGGATAGGAAGGAACATTCAAAGCTTTTTAAAGGAGTTAATGTGAGAAAAAAGACAACATCTGGTATACGAATGTATAAAGCTATGAGCAGCAATGATTCAAGGCAGATCATTAGTAGTCTTAACATGCAGGTCAAAAAGTGAGAAATAGTTCATATTTGATATAAAAATATATTGTGTTAAGAATGTATTAAACAATTATAATTACAACAATAATACTAAATTGATTCATTTTTAGCCATACTTCTACAGGTAGAACTGACTAAAACATATAGTAGGAAAATGTTAAACAACCAGTTCTTGGGAAAAATGTGTGCAAGATACACTTTTAAGCCTCACCTGCACTGTTAAATGTTTTCTCCATTATTTTTTTTTAAGTCTAGAAAACAAACCGTAAATCAAGTCTTAGCTTACATTGTAACATTTGCTTATTTCTAAGGTGTAAATGCTTACATTGAAAATTTAACAATTGGCTCTTGTGAAATAGTAGGAAGTGCCTCCAGCACACCACATTGTACTTTAAAGTTGATCACAAAAGTCAAAATAAGCACTGGTTAACAAATAACCTTTATCCAGTATAAATCATCTGTCATCATGACGTATGTCCCCTCCTCAGTTAGGAGTTGGACTTCAGATAACTGAGAGTTTATTACTTTCTATTAATAATTCTATACTACATGAGTTCCTTTATAGTAGAGTTTTTTAATTCTTTACATTCATATTGCCAGCCCCTGAAAAAATGTCTGGCACTTGATAGATTCTTAATAATTGTTGTTTTATTTGTTGAAAAATTGCTTCCCCTTCCAGGACGATGCTAATCCTACATGTCAAAATCCTGCATTCATCTTTGCTTATTACCTATATTTCAATTAAAATATTTCATATTTCATTTAATGTGGTTTCTTAGTATAGGAGAAGATAATGATCACCTTTGTTTCTAGAATTTTGTCAATTCCTGATACCATTATTAATACAGCTCTTTGAAGAAAGATGCCATTTTGCTCAGTTTAGATGCTCTGCTTTATTTGAAAGATAGAATACTGAAAATACTATATTCTATAAAGGTCAAGAGGAGGTTTCTGAAAGGTGGGGAAGGAGACTAAATAATAATGACCCTTGATAGAGAGCACCCTGGGTAATGTACTTACTTACTTCATTGTTGTGTTAGGAAGGTGGGCAAAATTTAAGTAGGAGTAAGACTGTTAATAGATTTCGACAGGCAGTAACATAGTTCACCCTGATTCAGGAAAAGACATTCTTGTTGAAATGCTAAGCCATTTCTAGAGTTTGTGGCATTTATAGTGCTCGTAAAACTGTAGACCCATAAAATATCATAGAAGTTTTACAAAACCAGCCTCAAGGAGCAATTTAAAATCAGCTGCTTAAATGAAACTGCCTTAGCCATTCTTAAACCACGTGAGAGTCAAGGAGGAGGTTAAATGGAGGTTTACTCTCTCTCTCCGAACTCCCCAAATGTCATGACTCCATAAATCATTACTGCCTATTGGTCGTCTGGTTTTATTCTTCTATGTATCAGTCCTTGAGTTGAAATAATTTATATTGGGGAAATACATTTAGGAAGGTTAATTTTTTACTTGCACCCTCTAAAGGGCAGTGCATAGAAGAGATGCTTTTTTAAATGAGTAAAAGGGGATTTTTGCTTTGCTATTTCATAGTTAGGAATGCCAACTTTGCTCAAGATAGATTGAAAAGTTTATAATTTTGGCAAAATATCATATTAGGAATCTGATTTAACTTGAGGAAGTTTCTAGATTGTGCTTTTCCTTTAAAAATATACATTTATAATCATCAGCAGCATCAAAGGCAGAAATGTTTATCTGAAAATTTGAAATTCTCATTATTAATTTAATTATAATTTTAAAACTTGACAAAGAAACAGAAATATGGTAAATCATTGTTATAAAGTCTCTTCTTGAGGCCTCTAATATTGCTGAATCAGATCTCTGTCCTATGTGCAAGGTTATACATATCATTCAATCAACAAATACATACTCTTTAATGGGACTTCACAAAATATTTCTTGTGCTTTGTAGATGATCAGGATATAGATAAAGATAGATATAGATATAGACACACATGTTACTATTGCTGAGAGTAATGTTTGAATCAGTGTTAAAAGGAGAAGGTAAGGTTTGTCCATCACTTCTTTGTTTAATTCTCACAACCCAACTCACAGTGAAATGAATTGTATTCTAAATTTCTCAGGAAACTTTCACATTAAAGGAAAATTCCAGTTGCTTTAAAATGATTTTTATTTTACATGAAATGTTTCTGATTTGAATATTATTGTTGTGTGATTCAGGATTGTGCTGCAGTTGAAATATTTTTTTAGATAAATGCTTGGTTGTTCAGGGAAGAGAAGCTTTGTTCTGTTATCTTAGTTTGAAATGATTAGAATATCATCATGCTGGAACAGAAGCCAGAAATGATGTATCAGAGCGATTCCTTTTTATGCTAAGGAAAATCAATAGAGAAATATTTTCCAAAAATTTCAGGGAAATCTATTCTTTTTTTATTATTAAAGCTTTTTATTTGTATAACATATGTATGGGTAGTTCCCCGGCATTGAGCTTTACAAACCTTTCCATTACAAATTTTACCCCCAGTTCCCTCCCCTCCCCTAGATGGCAGGAAGTCCCCTACATGTTAATAATGTTGAAATACTTGACAAGTTGTGTAAGAAAAATCCTATCTAAAAGAAAAAAAAAAGAAAATCAGAGAAAGGAAACATAATGCAAGCAAACCTCAATAGAGTGCATGAAAATGTTATGTTGTGGTCCATATTTCATATCCCTCTCTCTGGGTTTATATGGTTTTCTTTAGTGAACAATTGGAACTGGTTTGAGACAATTCTTTGTTGCAGAGAGCCATGCCCATCAGAATTGATCATCATGTAATATTATTGTTGTTGTGTATAATGATCTCCTGGTTCTGCTCATTTCAGTCAGCATCAGTTCATGCAAGTCTCTCCAGGCCTCTCTGAAATTGTCCTGCTGGTCATTTCTTACAGAGCAATAATATTCCATAACATTCATATACCATAATTTATTCAGCCACTCTCCAATTGATGGGTATCCATTCAGTTTCCAGTTTCTAGCCATTACAGAAAGGGCTGCCACAAACATTCTTGCACATGTGGGGCCCTTTCCCTCTTTTAAGATCTCTTTAGGATATAGGCCCAATAAATTTATGTCCAAAGAAGATCTGGAACTCCTAATTGAACACCCGATGGATAATTTTGATTATCTTAAGTTAAAAAGTTTCTGTACAAATAAAACTAATGAAGACAAGATTAGGAGGGAAGCATCAAATTGGGAAAACATCTTTACATTTATTGGTTCTGATAAAGGCCTCATTTCTAAGATATATAGAACATTGTCTCATATTTTATAAGAATTCAAGACACTCTTCAATAGATAAGTGGTCAAGGGATATGAACAGGCAATTTTCAGATGATGAAAATAAAACCATCTCTAGTCATATGAAAAGTTGCTCCAAATCACTATTGAACAGAGAAATGCAAATTAAGACAACTCTGAGGTACCACTACACACCTGTCAGATTGGCTAAAATGACATGTAAAGATAATGATGAATGCTGGAGGGGATGTGGGAAAGCTGGGACACTAATACATTGTTGGTGGAACTGTGAACGGATCCAACCATTCTGGAGAGTAATTTGGAGCTATGCTCAAAAAGTTATCAAACTGTGCATACCCTTTGACCCAGCAGGGAAATCTATTCTTATCAAAATCCAATTCCTACTTTTCAAGCTTAACTTATAAATTGACATAGATGTACATGAGAAATTTTTTTAATAAATAAATTTCCAAAAACTTCTTAAATATCAATATTTTTATGGCTTCATAAAAAAGTTAGGTAAGAAGAGTTGAAATGGTGATGTTGGTCCATTCCTTTTGTATCCTTCCAAATGAGGGGATTTCTAGCAGTGCATATTGTATTTCTGCAACTTACTGAGGTGATAAGGAGGACCCTGGGAAGTTGAGTAATTTGTCCAAGGTAGCTAACTAAACCAACATGTTTTAGAGAGAGCTCTTGAAGACACATCTTCTTGATTGCTAGATAAGACTGATATTTACCGGTCACATTGCCTGTTTTCATTGTCATTAGGTGTTGTTTTTATTTTTTATTTTTTGTGTTACTATTACAATCGTTACTTTAACTATTTAGTATCTGCGATTACATTAGTACTTCCTCTACCTACTTACTTCTCTGTATTCTAATCAATCAATCAGCAATCAATTAAATATCATTATTACATTGGAATGAATACTTGAAATAGAAATCCTTCCCTATAAGGTACTTCTATTCTAATCAGAAAAACAATATATTCAGAAAAAAACATGCAGATAAATACAGAGTATATGGAAAGTTACTTTATAGAACACAACAGTAGAAGTGCAGGGAATTAGAAAATATTTTCAGGAGAAATTTCAGATGAAGTATGTTATGAAGTAATTAGTCACATATCACAAATCTGATGAAATTTTAAAGAAAGAGCAGAATCTTCTCAATTCCAATCCAATATGTTGTGAGATTATTTGTTTTCATCAAAAATTGAATACATGTATTGAATTCTTATAAAGAGATTAGTTTTCTTGGCAGTGTGACTGATTAGTATTGATTGATTTGTTCTTGTTGGTTACATAAATGGGGGATTTGAGGGCTGCCAAACTTTTTTCCCAAATATCTTTTTGAGGAACCTGACATTCAAAACAATAGCTCCAGCTTTCAAGAAGCTTATGTTTTAATAGATAAGGGGAAATTTAAAATAGGTTAATGAATAACTATGTTATAATATGTAGTGTAAATGTAAAAAAATCAAGGGGAAAAATTACTATGACAAATCAGAGAAGAAAAAATTTAGATATCCTCTAAGGTTCTTTCCACATCTGAAACTTAATGTTTCTCATTGTGCTTTATCCATGGTTACAATGTGTCTCAGGAATTTCCATACTTTATTCAATAGATGATGGCAAGAATTTGAATGATTTCAAGTTGAAAAGTGAGAATGAAATATGGGGGACAGATTGGACAGGAAAGAGTCTGAGAGCCAGGAGATAAACTAAAAAGCTAGAATAGTGATGAGTGAATGTAAATGCTTTCCCCCAAATTCTAGTAAACTATATCTTGAAATAACTCTACATTATTTTATCTCTCCGAAAATTCCATATTGTCATTTTTCTGGAAGAGAGGAAATGGGAGGTATGAACATTTAGTGCAGAACTGGACATTAGATAAGACAAAGAAAATGTAGGGATTATGTTATATGTAGAGTACACCATGTAAAATGCCATGCTGGATGAATCAAAACCTAGAATTAAGGTTGCCAGGAGAAATATCAATAATTTTAGATGTGCATATTATAAAACTTTGGTGGCAGAAGGTGAAGAATTAAGAAAATTCTTGGCAAGAAGGGAAAAGAGAGAATGTAATACATGAAAAAACATGAAAAAAAGCAACTTAGATCATAGTAACTGATTCAAATCATTTCCTGGCAAACAGAGGGGAAAAAATGGAAAGCAGTGTCAGATTTATATTGTTGGGCTTAATAGATCAAGGCAGATCAGGAAATTAAAAGATTTTTGTTCCTTTGAAAAAGAGCTATGGCAAACCTGGACAACATACTAAAAAGCAGAGGCATCATCATATTGACAAAGGTCTGTATGGCAAAAGTTTTGCCAGTAGAAATGTATGGCTATCAGAATTAGACCATAAGAAAACTAAGCACTGTGAAATGGATATTTTTAAATTGTGGTACAGGAGAAGACTTTTGAGAGTCCCTTGGAAAGTAAGAGGATCAAATAAGTCAAAAAGAAATAAATTCAGGCTACTCATTGGAAAGATAAATACAGAAACTGAAACCTACATACTTTGGTTCATTGGGAAAAACTGACATTTGGAGAGACTGAAAATAAAAGGAAAAGAGAATTGCAGAGGATAAGATAGATTATGTCCTGGAAGCAATAAACTTAAGTTTGGACAGATTTCACTAGATAGTGGAGGACAGAAGGATCTTGCTGTGATCTATGGAATCATGAAGAGTTAGACATGACTAAAGAACTAAACAACCATATTTTTGGACATCTAAGACCTTTTCTCCTTAACCTGCCTCAGTAATCAGGATGTGTTGCTGGTATTATTCCCAAACCTATGAAATACCTATCCACTAAGGTCTTCTCTTAATTCCAAGATGAAGAAAATGAATATTAGCTAATCTGATCAACTAATTAGCAACTCTGGTGCAATTGCTAGAGGAAAAAAAAAACTAGGTTTGGACTTAGATGACATGGATTTGATTTCTGATTTTCTAAAAGCAAATCATTAAAACTCCCTCAGTTTCCTAGTCTGTAAAGTTTGAGATTAAAAATACTTATAGTATGATTAAAGCCATCTATACTCATATACAAAAAATTCTTTAAATGACTATTGATTAGATAAATGCAAATTAAAACAACTCTAAGGAAGGACTTATACCTCTGAGATTGGATAAGATGCCAGTAAAAGATAATGATAAATGTTGGAGCAGACGTGGGAAAACTGGAAACTTTATGCATTGTTGGTGGAGTTGTGAAATGGTCCAACCATTCTGGAAAGCAATTTAGAACTATCTGCAAAGAACTATAAAATTGTTCATACTCTTTCAGCCAGCAGTAGCACTAATGGGTCTGTATTCCAAAGAAATTATAAATGAGGGGAAAGGACACACATGTGCAAAAATGTTTTGCTACCCTAAATGTTCTAGCTACCCTAAAGTGGGAGCATTTGGGGGGAAGTTGCTGAAAGGCAGATTGTGTTTTCATATGAAGAGACAAAAATAATCACTGACTACCAGAACTACCCCAAAACAACATGGATTGTGTCTCAAGACTATTTATACACTTCTAGTAATTCCTGGCTTCCTTTAAGACATAAATCAAGGGCCATCTCTACCAGGAACCTGTTCCTGGTTCCCTCAACTTCTTTTGATATCTTCTATAAATTAATTTCCTATTCATTCTATTTTTTCTTGTATGTTGTGCTTTATATGTTTTATCTCCTCCTGTTAGAATAGAAGGCAAGGATTGCTTCTGCTTTTGTTTTGTAGCCTACATTACTTAACTGGAGGCCTAGCACATACATCAATAAAACTTTGATTGATTGCTACATATTGGTCAAGGTAGTGACTTTCATCCTCACTAAATAACTTGATCAAATAATTAAAGGTTCTTGTAAGTTATAAAAAAAGATTCTTGTTCAAGCTTGCATTGAATTAGAAATTTTGAAATATTTCTGAACAAGAGTTTCTGTCGTAACCTTCACAATATGATGAGATTTAAGAAGATGACTTAAATAGAAAAATAGATTGCTATTTTAAAAGTAGATAAGAGAAAATAGCCTAAAAGCAAGAAGTACAAAATACAGAACACAAATGCAGATGATGAATCAGGCAACATGAGAAATTTTACCTTCCTTAGATCCCCTGGTTTCTATAGAGAAAGGCAGACCTTATTAAGAAGGAAAACAAAAGTAAAATGAGGTGAGAGTGGTCATAAGGCAGGCAGTAGTTTCACTGAAGTCCATCAAATGACTTCAAGTAAAAATGCAGATATTGGCTGTTTTATGTATTCCTCTTCCCGAGAAAGAACCAAGTATCTTTTATTTAACCGAGGAAGACCTTCCATTAGATTTTGATATTCTAAGATGAAGTTCCTCTCACCCTATGTTAGCTATAGCTGCTAAAGATTATTAACCAGTTCAATAGTGTACTATTTTTCATTTCTGAATTTCTCGATCCCTTGCTATTCTGCTGCATTGAAATCATTTGATTCCTGTATAATTATTTGCAAATATTCTCTCTTCCATAAACCAAATTCCACCATTTAGTTCTACATATAGCGCTCCTTTCTCATTCCACAAATTACCTTTTTACCTATTTCACTGAAAAAAAAATTGAGACCATCAACAAGATCTTCCTCATTTCTTCCTTCATATCTCAAGATCCCTATACATCATCCTCATTTGTTGCTACCTTGCTTTAGCCTCCCCTTTTTTAAGGTTCACCTCTGTGTAGAGCTCTGGAAACTTTATAGCCCACTCTAATTTATCTTCTTACTCTTAATTTCACATATCCAGCTGTTTCTGGACATCTTTACTTGAATGGTCCATTGGGACCTCAAATCAAAATGTCAAAAATTAAACTTATAACAAAACTGAATTCATCTTCTGCTGTAAACCTCTTGCTATTTTTGACTTCTTTATTTTCTGTTGAAAACACACTGCTCTTTAAGTCATTCAGATTTAAAACCTCAGAGACATCCTTCATTTGTCCTTCTTACTTTACTTTAATGTTGGAATCATTGCCAAGAGTTATCAGTTCTGCCTTCATAGTTTCACTCACATCTATTCCCTTCTTTCCTATTAGTATGACAACATTCTAATTTGGACCCTCAATATAGCTTGTCTGGGCTTCTGCAAATAATAATAAGTATAATGATGAAAAAATTCCTCACACCTTTCCCATTTTCTAGTCTTTTTCAATGAAACCTTCAAAAAGCTGCCAAAATAATTTCCCTAAGTTATTTATCTGACCCTGTCAATCCATCTGTTCAAAAACTTTCATTAGTTACTTAGGGCAAATAAAAATACCTTTACCTGAAAAAAAATCCTTTACAATTTTTCTATAACCTTTTTGCAGTCTTATTTTTCATTGTTTTCTTCATGTAGTATATAGCCCAGTCAAAATTCTACAACTAAGTGTTGCCCAAATGTGACATATTACCTCCCACTTTTGTCCATTCATGCATACCATATCTATTGTCTGATATTCATCTCCTCTTTTTCTCTCTTTCAGATGTCATCTTTAAAGTTCAATCAATGATCATTTACTAACTGCTTACTAAGTGCACTGTTCTGGGAATAATGCAAAAATATCTGCCTTGCTTGTTTTCTAAAGAGCAATTCAGCATATACATGACTTCTTACCTCCTGGTGAGTCACAAATTAATAGAAAATAATTACATAGGGAAGATATTAGCAGAACTGGAAACTTCTCCTACAGGATTTGAGATTTGAAGTTAGAAAGAGGATGTTAGAAAGGAGTGCATTCTATACCGGAGGATTGTCAAGGAAAAGGGATGGTGTCGAAGATAGGTTTTATCCATGCATAGCACCCAGAAGACTGTTGTTCTTAAATTATAGAGGATGTAAAAATGAGTAAAGCATAAGAAGAGTCAGATGGTAAAGGGCTTTAAATTTCAAACTGAAGATTTTGTATTTCATCTCAGGGATACAAAAAAAGGCACTGGAGCATATTGATTAGAAAAGTTCAGCTTAGGTTTGACCTTCTCCATAAAGGTCTTCTATTTCTCAACTTACCTTATCCAAGAAGAAAGTATTCCTCTCCACATCAATTTTTTCTAGAGTACTAAATTTGGATCTCCCCTTTGTTTTATATTAGGCATCCTCCTAAATGGTACATATCTCCAACAGAATATTAATATCTGAAGGTCATTTTTATGCAATTGAAAAAAGTATCCAAAATGCTTAACTCAATTCTTTGAATAGTGAATATTTTTGTTGAAAATGAAATTTAAATTAGTATAAAACTATGACATCTAGCTAGTGTGTGATAATATGTATCCTAATCATGTTGTGATATCTTAAGTGAAAATCAAATTTCAATACTCAGGCTGCACACAGTCAATAGATAATTAGACCTGAATTCATGAAAAATTGAGTGGTATATCCACTCCAGTCAATTATTAGCTAGGTGATCATGAGCATGTTATCGAACTTTGATCTGCCTCAGTTTCCTCATCTGTAAAATGGGCATAAAGGTAACATTTACCTGAAATCAAATGATTTAATGTTTGGAAAGTGTTTATCATAATACTTAGGTAGGAAATTAGAAAATGCTTTGTGCCTTGCCTTCTAGATTAATGTTTATTTTACAAATAAAATCCTAACAGAATTGTAGAGCATGGAAAAGCATGTGTCAATTATCAAAACATCTACAGCAACAGGCAAGTGTCAAAAAATAAGAAATAGGAAAAAATTTAAAAGGCAATAAATGAATCTGTTTTAATATTTGCTGTGTCATTGATATCAACACAGTATGCAACAAGACTTACCTAAGAATTGTTTAGTATTCCAAATTTATTTTAAAAATCAGAGGTTTTCTTTCTCATATGCATTGGGAATGATAACTTAAATCTGGAGAACATGCAGAAGTATGTCCAGAGGACATATACAGTGGAACAATTGTTTATTCCCTTTCATGTCATATAAATACACTTATACACATACATATGGCTAAAAAGGATGGATGAAAAAGTGAAAAAAAATCAATTAAAGAATTTTTGGGAAGATTGATTAGATGATTTTCTCTTTCATGGAAATGACCACTTTCAATATCTTCTAAGCAAAAGCTTAATTTTACCTATCATTAAGTTTTCTCAAGATTTTTATTGGTTTTCCTAAACTTGTTAAGAATTTAATTTCTTTCTTAAACTAACCATCCTGAAATGGACATTTTTACTTTAATATAGAATTCTTTCTGTATCTCTCTTTGATTAAAAAAAAAAGAAAAATATTAAATTATCATTTAACAAATGCTAAACATGATGTCTTGCATATTCTAAATTCTCAAACTCTGTCCAATAATCTCTGCCAGGACATAAATTAATTTCATATGAAGATTTGTCTGGTTACTGAGGAGCCTACAATAATAAAGTATCCATGTAGTGTGCACGGACTAAAAGACCTGGGGATTGAACCAAAGATAATTACACATCAATTTGTCTCTGCAAACAATAAGAGATATATCAGCAGATGATTTGAAGATTAAACTAAAAGAAAGGTGGCTGAGATTATTTGGAGAAATGGGATTCAGGTTCTTTACCACCCAGAAATGTACCAGGTCAAGTCACTGAAAAGCAGATACCATTTTTATCCTTAAGGAGAACTTCTTAAGTCTTGTCCTGTATTGAAAAAGGGATGCAGAATATTCTAAGCAAAGAAAGGTATTCAAACAACTGTTTCAGAACAATAGATAAGGGTATAATTAAGAAGCTTCAATTGTTATGTGACCAGAATTAGGCCACTTGCTCATTTGGGGACTCAATTTTCTTATCTAGAAAATGAAGGGTTTGAATTAAAAGAACTCTAGCATCACTTAAAACTTTAAATCTTTTAATCTATAGAATCCTAGAAAATGTTATCAATGAACAAATGCAGTTTGGTTGTAGGCCTATATTTAAATTCTCAAATGGATATTTATCTAAGGCCTCATTATGTATATTAAAAATATGGATATAAATATTTTTAAACATATTTGCAGTCCTAGGAAATTTAGCCCTTTTGATCCCCATGTGCAAAATTTAAGCCAGACATTTAATAACTCCTACTAGAATCTCTGAAAATTAAACATGCTCGAGTCCATTCCTGTGCATTCAACAAATAGACAATCTAAGATAGATTCATTGTAAATCAAAGCAAGTACAAGCAGTTGTAGCAAGATTGAAACATTAGAGTCAAATCATCTGCACCCTGAAAAAAAGGACAAATATATTAGACATATATTCAGGTGATTAAAATGTGCCCTGTAATGGACAAACAAAACTATTTGGGGCCATTTATAGAATAGACATTATTTTCCATAACAGAAAACAATTGTAGTCAAAAGAAATGCCATTCAAACCTCTCTCCAATTTACTTAGATTTCATTCAACAAATCCTGTTGTTTTTTAACATTAACATTTAATATTAACATTGTCTTGTTAACCACAGATGAAAAGCTATGCTTCTACCCAAAAAATCTATTCTTTTTGAATCACAGAATGGGAAATATGGAAATTCAGCACCAACTGAACAATTCAGGCTGTGTGACATAGAATCTCATTTTCAACCAAAAATTGCTATTTTATTTACTTTCTCTAGATTTAAACATGGTAGTTTTTCTAAGAAATAATCTGACTAATTAAAGATACAAGATGCTTATTTATATGGTATAAAAACCTCATTAATTTTAAGCACAAGGGACATGCACAAAAATGGACTTCCAATTCATCAGGTTAGAATTAGGGTCATTTAACAACATAACAAGGAGTTGTCTGCTCAACTGGGAAATAGCTATTTCACATTATGCATTATTTTGATCACACCAATATGTTATTAATGGAACTTTACTATACATAATGGAGTTTTACTGTGCACTCTCTTGTGGCAATACTTCTGTTTCTCTTCTTCCAAGGAAATTGACCATTGCAAAATATACTACCGAGAAACTAGGAATGATCCAACTCGTCATTTTAATAGTTTTTTTTTTTAATACACAGAATAACTTGCTCCTGCTCAGTTTTAAATTATGTCATTTTATAGGGCATGAGCATTTTCTAGCATATTTCAATTATTTATTGTTAGACAATGGTCGTGTTTTCTTTTTACTTCATCTGTTAATCTAAAAGAATTGTGATGCTATCAAAGGGAAAATGGTTTAGTCTCATTCCTTGTATACTTGTTGGAATTTGCTTAATTTTCCTGTTTGTGGGAGGGGGAGGATAAGAAAGTGGGGGAATAGGATAGAAGGAAATCTATATTGATGTGCATTTATGATCAAGGAGAAGCCTGAGAAGTTAGTTTGGGAAAGGAATACATACTACAGAATATACAGTGCTCAGAGTGTGGAAACAATGCCACTTTGGATTATTGATACCAAAGTTTGTCCCATGCAAATTAGATTTTACTTTCTAACTTCCAATGAAGAGTAAAGAGCCTAGACATGTAGGCAAATTGTTCTTTCTTCATTTAACAAAATCGATACAAGAAGATGTGCAAGATTATATAAATAAGAATTTCTGTATATACGTATATATATATATATATATATATTCAAATAAATACTTGCATATAATATATATGTATATTATACAAATACACTTGTGAGTATGTAATCTTTTTTTCTTGAAAATAAATATACTTATGATTTAATGGCATTAGAACTATCACCATGCCATATTACCTATAGATTTTAAAGTTAAAGACCAATGATTTTATTTAAGTATACACACACACACACACAAACACACACACACACACATGTGTCTGTGTGTGTGTGTATGTGTAAGTATATATCTGAATAAAGGGACTTATACCAGTCTGTGAATATTCTTTAGAGCATTCCTGACATTTTAGTTGAAATTAATAGGGCTGGTAACCTTTAGCTAAGGCAAAACATGATTAACTTAATATGAAAACCTTCATTTTAGATTGATTTTTCAAGGATTTCAAAAAATAAAATAATATAAGCTAATCTAATTTATGGCTGTTACTGTCTAGATATTAATAATAATGGTGGGCAGGTGTGATTTTTTTCCCTAAAATCTAACCAGGAAAGTAGAGTGAAATTACAAACATTAATTCATTAGTTTTTGTTTCTTTTTTTTTTTAATTTCAGTTTGCTTCAAGTGATTTGAGTTCAAAATAAACAAGTAAAAATGGAGAATAAATATCTATGATGACTATACTTGGAAAATGTGTTTCCAACTTATGTTTTCAAGAAATATATTACCAAAATTTAAATATACTTTGTATGTATATGTATTCCATGACCACAGAAATGCAGTATGGTATCTCTAAGATGAGGTAATATGGCATAAATATAGTACTTATTCTGGAGTTTATGGACTTCAATTTTAGGTCTGATGCCAATATACAATTCACTTAACATTTCTGAGTCAAAATTTCTGAAAAACAAAAGTGTTGAAAGAGATGTTCTCTACATAGGCTCACCATATAATAGAAATAACATTACATTTGGAGTCAAAGAATGTCTGGTGAAGTCAAAACATTCCTGCTTTTTCCACCTGTTTAGCCTTTGGTAAGATGTTTTCCCATATTTGGGCTGTTTTTCTGACATATAAATTTAGAAATTGGAGGGTTTAGTAGATAATATCTAATTTTTTCGGTTCTATATTCTATAAACCTATGATTCTTTCTTCCTGAGGGCAGAGTCCATAAGCCTTGCACAGGGAAATCCCTTTTATAAATGTTTATTGAATTAAATTGGATTGAATTCAGTATGCCATGCACATCGTAAGCCATCAATCACTCATTTGTTGAATTAATGTGATATTGGTATGGTAAAAGGCCCCTTCTCACCTCTATCTCTGTCTCTGTCTGTCTGTCTCTCTGTCTGTTTCTCTTTTTCTCTCTCTCTTCTGTTTAAAAAAAAAATATTTTCACCCTCATTGCATTTAAGAGATGAAAATACTTATTTACAAGAAAGATCCATTTTTCTTATATAATAAAGAATTGGATGGCATAAGTCATTTTCACTGGTTGTTGCCTTAATCTTTGTTGGGGTTCTACAGGGCATATTCTTTTGAACAAGTTGCTTCTATTTTGTTTCCTTTGTCTGCTTGGAATTTGATGGACCTGCTAGTCTCTTCAAAGGTTTAATGGTATTCATAGAAAAGTAGACTGCATTTTTTAAGTCTAATGAGGTGTCAGCTTACTGAGTGACTCATTTTCTTTTTTGTACTTCAGTATTTTACATTCTCTGCTTCCAGAAACAATAAATACTAACCAAAGAATAAAGTAGCATTTTCAAGAAAGTTTTTGTTAATTTTACCTACTTGCTTAAAGTCAGAACTGAGCTCTTTCAGTAACACTTTCTACAATTGTTTTGCATTTCTTTCTATTTTGAATTTATATTATGTTGAAGAGTAAACACTTATAACAGTATCCCTCAAAGAAACTCTTAACTCCTTCTAAAACATAGTATCTAGTTTCTTTAAGTTTTTGTGTCTGTGTGTGTGTGTTTGTGTGTATGAGAGAGATAGAGACAGAGATAGAGAGAGACAGAAACAGAGACACGGAGACAGACACACAGAAAGAAAGAGAGAGATAGAAACAGAGACAGAAAGAGATAGAGAGACACAGAGAAATAGGGACAATTAATATCATTAAGTAGATTTTACTAGAAGCACAACATGTACTGAATAATAGATCAGGAAAAAATGATCTTCAAATTACATAAGTTCTTTGAGTCTAAATTACTTCATCTGTACAATGGGGCTAATAATTATTTTGCCTCCATCATAGGGGTGTTATGAGGCCCAAATAAAATAGCAACTACAAAAAGGCTTTGCAAACTCTAAGGCACAAAGCCAGTTGTCAGTATTATTACATTAGCATACAAGAAATGTATGGATTATAAATGGTGGCTCTTGAAGGATGGGAAAAGTACACAGGAATATGTGAGATTGCCAAAAGGCATACTCTCTAAAGCATTTCCCCCCTGCCTTATTATGTTGCCCAGAATAACGAGACTAACAGAGAATAAGAAAATTTGGCAATAGTCTTACAAATCCCAGAATAAAAGAGAGTCTGAGCAGCAGAGTTACCAGTTGTATATAGTGATGTTCAAATCTGGGACCCAATGAATTCAATAAATTAAAAAAAAATTCAAAGCAAAAAGGAAGTTACCAAGCCAAGGGAATTAGCAATTATCAAGACCATTTGGGTGTAAGGCATGAGGTAGAAGAAAATGTTAATTTTGATTAGAAGTTCTTAATCTAAGATGACAGACCTCTTTAATGGTCTAGTAAAGTCTGTATGTTCCTTTGAATAATCTTTCTAAAAGCCTTAAGTAAAACCTGTAGGATGACAGAGGAAAACAATTATGAAACATAATTAACAAAGTATTTTAAACTTCAAATTAAAATGGACCTCCAGTTAAGAACACCTGATCTTTATGGAAGTGTTGCATAGGCCAAGAACTGAATACTAAGTCATGCCTAAGAATTTCAGAACCAAATGCCAAAGTTTTCTATGTATATTCAAACCTGGTATTTATGGAGGTAGTAAATTCCCCAGATCTTTTCATTCTGTGTGATTTTTGCAATTCTTTTGTCTTTCAATTTCCTATAGAGAATGCCTACAAACCACTGAAAATCTTCATCTTTTTTGGTTATTTATATCCCTAAACCACTGATAAAACTTTTGACTTCTGCAGATCATGTCTCTGATTCTCACATGAACCTCTCTGTTGGTCACATATTGCAGTTGTCTATCACACATCTTCCCATTGTACTTGGAATCATTCACCTAATAACTATTTCTTTGGATTTCCTTGATTCAAAGACCCTCACCATGATTGGGAAAATATTGCTAACAAACTGACAAGATTTACCAATTTGTGGATTAAAATTAGTGAAAGCACTTGTTTAGCAAGCTAGTCTATCACGGCATTTAATTGATCACTAGAATTGCTCAGTGTGTATTAACATACATCCCCTTTGTGTGTTCATAAACATAGCTTGGTAACTCTACCTTCATAGCCATGAAATTAGAAGACCTTAACAACAATTTTGTTCAGTGGTTTCAGTTATGTCCAACTCTTCATAGCCCCAATTGGAGTTTTCTTTGCAAATATATTAGAGAGCTTTGCCATTTCATGTTCCATCTTATTTTATAGCTGAGGAACTAAGACAAAAAGGATTAAGCGTCAGATAGGAAGGGTCTGAGGCCAAATTTGAACTCAAGAAGATGAATCTTTCTGACTTCAGGCCCAACATTCTATCTACTGTGCCACCTATGTACCCCATTAAAATATTTATCACAGATAAATATACTACCATCAAACAATCCTGAAGAATTAGGGATAATGGCAAATTTTAGCAAGAAAAAAAAATCACCTAAAAAATCTTAGTATGCCCATTCCAAAAAAGTTAATTTTCATTGATAAACATCCATACCCCAGCATTTATCACTCCCAAAAGCTTATATTGCCTATGTATCATGCATTTTTCCCTAATTTGCAGATCCTTTCAATCCTAGCCATCCTGAGTAATGATCATGCAATAATAAATCACAATTACCCTCCATGACTTCTATCCAATCCAATGAACATTTACTAGTCATCTATATTGTTCTATACGATATGTAACAGGAGATATATTTTATAAAAAGAAAGCCAAATCTAAAGGAGGATATAACACAGAAAAAGAGACTGAAAGATATGTAAACCAGGAGGTAACTGTTGAAGGCATCTTGTTCCATGGATTTAATAACAGGAAGTCCCAAAGATGAAAAATGGAATAACTTCAACTTTTAGGAAAATCAATCTGACAGTCTGATAGAAATGTACAAATATTTACAAAATTATGAATTTCCCAGAATAACAAAAAAAGGGGGCAGAGCCAAGATGGCGAAATGCAGACAGAGTCCTCTATAAGCTCCTGAGACCTTCCCTCAAACCCAGACAAATTGAGCCTCGGGACTGGTTTTGGAGTGAGGCCTCTACCAAACACTTGGAGTACAACGCACTTCTATCAAATATCTACTTTGAAAGAACTTCTGAGGTCAGTTTTAGACGGGCAGGGGATCGAGCAGCTCCCAGCGCTCAGACACCAGGGCGCAGCCGGGGTGCAAGTCCGGGGCTGGTATGGACCAGAAGATTTTAGGCTGCCAGGAAGTCCCTGGGAGACACTTGGGCCACTTTGCTCTGCTTGAGGGCAGGTGCTTTGGCAGGTCTACCTTTGATAAAGGGTGGATTGAGAGCAGCTGAAAATGTGGTCCTAGTGCAAATCTAGCCAGATCAGCCCCAGACCAGAAGTCAAATCGGCAAATTGCCCCAGGGCAAATTGAAATCCCTGCTGCTGCTGCTGCTGCTGCTCCTGCTGCTGCTGCTCCTGCTCCTGCTGCTGCTCCTGCTCCTGCTGCTGCTGCTGCTGCTCCTGCTGTATTGTAAGCTTTAGCAATAAGAGAAGAAAAAGGCAAGCAAGTGACAGTTTAAATTTATTTATTTATATTTTACAAAGGGATTTATGACAAAGAAAAACTAGAGAACAGTGTAAAATACAAGATGGATAATTTGATTACATTAAATTTTAAAAGGTTTTGCACAAAGAAAATTAATATAACTAAGTTAAGAAAAGAAGCAGAAATCTGAAAAACATTTTTCCCAGTCAGTGTTTCTAATATATATAGAGAACTGAGTTAAATTCATGATGAATACAGATCATTTCCCAATTGACAAATTGCCAGGGGATACGAATAGACAATTTTGGATGAAGAAATAAAAGCCATATATAGTCATATGAAAAATATTTCTAAATTTTTGTTGATCAAAGAAATACAAATTAAGACAACTCTGAGGTACCACCTCATACCTATCAGATTGACTGAGATGACAAGAAAAAAATAATGATAGATGTTGGAGGGGTTGTTGGAAAGCTTGGATACTAAAACATTGTTGATGGTGTTGTGAAATGTTCCAGTCTCTGGAGAATAATTTCAATCTATGCCTAAAGTGCTATCAAATCCTGTATACCCTTTGACCCAGCATTGTCATTACTGGGTCTGTATTCCAAAGAGATCATAACAGAAGAAAAAAAATGTACAATAATATTTGCAACTGTTTCTTTTGTACTGACAAGGAATTAGAAATTGAGTGAAATCCCACCAACTGGGAAATGGCTGAATAAATTATCTACAAGAATATAATAATATTATTGTTCTGTAAGAAATGATGCACAGGTTGATTTCAGAAAGGCTTGGAAAGACTTATATGAATGGATGAAGAATGAAATGATCAGAAACGGGATAATATTATACTCAGTAACAGCCTGATTATGTGAGGTTCAACTATGATACTTAGCTCTTCTCAGCAAAGTGCTGAACTAAAATATTTCCAGTAAACCTTGAATGAAAAATGCCATCAGCTTCCAGTGGGAGAACTATGGAGACTAAATATATGGCAAAGCATACTATTTTTACCTTTTATTTTCCTTTTTCTTCCTCAATTATTTTCTTTTACTTTTTGTTATGATTTTTCTTTCACACTATGACAAATATGAAACTATGTTTAAAATGATTATATATGCATAACCTGTATCAGGATGCTTACTGTCTTAGAGATGGGTGATGGAAGGGAGGGAAAGAAGAAAAAGATTTGGAACTCAAAATATTACCAAAATGAATGTTGAAATAATCTCTTACAAGTAATCAGAAAAATAAATCATTAAGAAAAAAAAAAAAAAAAAAAAAAAAAAAAGAATTTGAGTCAATACAAGATGACTACAAAACTTCTAAAAACATCAAGTTTAAACATTAGACTTCCCAAAATAAAATGTTTAGTGGAATTTAGTGATCCAAATTATTAGACAAAAATAATAAGAATAAAATGAAGATAATACACCTGATGTAACTTTTTGTCTAAGAAAATAAAAATAATTTATAAATTTTCTCTATGTTCAGTTGTACGTATACTATTTCTTACATTGTTCATGTTTTATACTCTAATATTTCATTTTACTTTTATTTGCATTGCCTTATTTATTCCCATACAATAAGGTTTTTTTTTTCTTCATTTTCTTTTGGGATGTCTTTCTTTTGAGCAAACTTCTCTTCTGGTTCAGACACAATTTGTTCCTTTTCAGTAAGTATGTTCTCAATATAGTAAGAACTGATGTATGGGCTGATTCGATCATGAATCCTGTAAGTACACCATCATATTTTGGGAACCTTGTTTACCTGCATATGCTCAATAAAAAGAAAACCTACATCCAAACATTTCAGTCCCATATTATTTTCTGTATTTTTAAGCAGATGCAGCAAGAACTCAGCACCTTTTGTGGGGCTACCAACCATGTTTCCAACCCCATTGCTTAGCTTGTGCACATTTTCCAGCTCCATAATTATATAAAAATAAGAGCATACATTCTTTCTTTAATGTGACATCTTTTTTTAACTTTTCTTTTTTTATTAAATATTTTTATTTTCAAAACAAAGACATGGATATTTTTTCAACACTGACCTTTGCAAAACCTTATGTTCCAAATTTTTCCCTCCTTTCGCCCATCCTCTCCCCTAGATGGCAAGTAATTCAATATATGTTATATCTGTCAAAATATATGTTAAATACAATATATATATAAACATATTTGGGCAATTATCTTGCTGCGCAAGAAAAATTGGATCAAAAAGTAAAGAAAATAGATAAGAAAATAAAATGCAAGCGAACAATAAAAAGTGAAAATTCTATGTAAATTCCACATTCAGTTCTCACAATCCTCTCTCTGGCTCTTTTCATCATATATAAGATGGCTCTTTTCATCACAAGACCATTGGAACTGGCCTCCATCATCTCATTGTTAGAAAGAGCCACATCCATCAGAATTTATCATCCTAAAATATTGCTGTTGCCATGTACAATGATCTCCTGGTTCTGCTTGTTTCACTTAGCATTGGTTCATGTAATTCTCTTCAGGCCTCTGTAAAGTCATTCTGCTGATAGTTTCTTATAGAACAATAATATTTCATAACATTGTAACATTCATATACCATAACGTATTCTGTCATTCTACACCTGATGGCATCCACTCAGTTTGCAGTTTCTAGACACTTTCAAAAAAGGCTACCATAAACAATTTTGCACATGTGGGTCTATTTCCCTCCTTTAAAATCTCTTTGGGATATAGACCCAGTAAAAACACTGCTGGATCAAAGGATATGCACAATTTGATAACTTTTTTAGCATAATTTAACATATCTTTCAAATTCTTGGTAGCTTTTCGAATCTCTACCTTTGATAACCTGGGCTGTTTCAGAGGTGTTCTAGACATGAAGCCAGAATTTTGAGCCCTTGATTTGCATGATTTTGTGGGGTTTCCAATAGATTATGAATCCAAGAATTACAATATATAATATGACTTTTAAAGATTTACATATATAAAAATAATCTTGAATCAGACACAAAGAAATATAAATTTAAGGTACAGTATGGTTTCTAAATTGTACTGTCTAATATTTGGAAATGACTCAAGAATATCTCAACTATGATTTTCACAAACAAATATAAAAAATTAACTCATTTCTTATTATTTTTATCAACCCTTATATATAAACCCAATTTAAATACATCAAATCCAAAGCAAACACTGAGCTTTGGTTCATATTTCAAATTTCTATTCCTGCTTTCCTCATGTTTTCCTAAAATGCCATAAAAACAATGTGATATACAATCAAAGAAATACCTGTAATCTAGACATTTTATTTTTTTGCTAATTAATGAGCGTTGAAGAATCAGGTATGATTTAGTAAAATTTATACACTCAGTGGGCACACACAAGCTCCCTGGAAGAGCTGCCCAGCAAAGCAAAACATGGATTTTTAGAGTAAATGTTGCTGATTATATCACAATTTTTGTAAATGTCAAAGTTATAAGAAAGTGTGTTAACAATGGGAGATCCTAAAGCCTTGGTGAAACTATACATGAAGATGCAAGTACTCAGAATGCATTCAGAAAAGCCCACTTATGGAAGTATTAATTATAGAATAATATTTTAATTGGCTTAGGTTCACCCAAGGATAGTATAGAAGGGGAACTGGGCAAGCACCATGTAAAGGGAAACATTTATTGAGGTGTATTGGCCCAATGTCCTGTTCTGCATCTTTTGGTGCTACCTTCTTCTTGTATGATTTTTATATTCTGTTTTGTAGTAATCATCACGTTGTAACCTGGTAATGTGGTTACAGGATATGCTGATCTGTTCATTGTTCATAGAGAGACTTATGATTAGTGATTTCTGTGGGTCTTGGGGCTGCATTCAGGTTTGGGCCAGAGTGGGCTGGGGTAAACGATCAGAATCCCATAGAAAATATCCCAAGAGGTTTTCTTACAGAAATAGTAATAATGTTTTAAATTTTCCCATTTAAAACTAAGAAATTCATGCTTCTCTGTCACAGTCAGCATGATAAATAAATAATACATCTAGTGGTATGTAGATGAAAAACATTAAAAAAATATTCTCACTAGAGAAAGAATTATGATCAGAAAATTTCTTTCATATCTGCTCTTCTTTTGCTGCATGTTGACAGTTTCCTAATAAATAATAAAGAGAAAAGCTGGAAAAGACTTTCTCCTTTAACCTGCTTTTTCATTTTAAAAACCTCTTGTTAAATCTAATAATTAAGCTATTAACTCTCTAGATTGTACAGATTGGAAACTGTTATTTCCAGAAATTAAACCTCCACCACTTGTATTTCACATAGGAAAACTATTATATATGCATTTCCTTTCATCAGATTCTGTCATTATAAAAAGCAAGATGGGAGTTTAGAGGATGTGGATCTTATAGTTAGGAAATACTGGATTAAAAACTAGTATCAGATAATTTCTCTGAAACTCAATTTTTTCCATTTGAAAAACAGGAATGATTAAAGCTCTTAACTAATATGGATGATGAGGATAAGTTGAAAAAAGATTGTTATGTTTTAGTGATTAATATGTAATCCAAACTTGAAATTTTCTTTTTCTCTGATAACTCCATTTCAGAGATAAACCTAAAACCAGCATTCTCTTACTTTAAATTTGTGGTCAGAACAAATAATGTATTTGGAACTCACTGAAAAGTTAATAAAAGAAGAATTACTATGCTTTAAAACAGCAGGAAAATCGTCAGAAAACAGCATCATTGTCTAGGCATACCTCTTCCCCTTTATCTCCATGAAATAGCAGAGCAGGTGATTTGTATGATATATGTATGTGTGTATACATGTATGTGTGTATAAACAATTCTAAATGTTGCAAAGATACATGCCTTTTGGTAACCAGGAAACTGTATAAAGGAAAAAAGGAACCAATCAAGTCTTGGGAGATAATTATGTCTCTTGTTAGGAAAAACTAGTACCTGTCACAAAAGGGAAGAAAGAGTCATGCACCTAATTCATTTTACAGAGAATAGGGAGAGGCATAGATCTAAGATATACTTAGGGAAAATGCTGACAAGTATAAGTATTATCATTTAGTTAAAGAGATTTTGTAGCTAAATGACTAAAAATCAAATTTCAAATTATAATTAAAGTCAGGATATTTTGAATCTTAGCATTTCATTGGATGTTTCATTTCAAAACATGTTTTCTTTCAAAAGGAGACATCAAATAAGTAGTTTTTGTTCTAATAATAACATTAACAACAAATTTAAATTAACTTGACAAATACTTGCCAACCATTAAGTATGCTCAGAGAATCATGACCTTTAGAAAATTTATAGCATGGTAAAGGAATAAAATAGACTTAAAAATTTCAATATTCTGAGATATTACAGTAGAGAGTTCAGTCACTGTTCTAAATGTTGGGGAAGCAGGTAAAAACATAATGCCTTATTCTCAAGTAGTTATTTCCTTCTAATGGGGTAGAAGATACAAATAAACATGAAGATAAGAATAATTATAAATATTCATAAAAGTTAAAATAATATAAATGAAGGTAATCTCGTTGACATCAATACAGAGAATGAATTGGATTAAAGAAAAACTGGAGGAAGGAAGGTTTGTTAGAAGGTGTCAGACATGTAATCTGGTTGTACTGTAAGAAGGAAGGGGAAAGGACAATATAAAAATCTATATAAATGGGCCAAGATGGCAAACTGCAGACAGCGTTCTGTGTGAGCTCCTGAGACCTTCCCTCAGACCCATACAAATTGAGCCTCCGAACTGGTTTTGGAGTGAGAGCTCCACCAAACACTTGGACTACAACCCACTTCTATAAACCATCTACTTTGAAAAAACTCCAGAGAAGGTTAGCTTCAAGGGATCGGCAGCTGGCTGCAATCAGATGCCAGGACACAGCCGGGGCGGAAGTCGGACAGAGGCAATTTTTAGACACCCAGGAAGCCCCTGGAAGATGCCTGGGCCACTTTGCTCTGCTTGTGGGCAGGTGCTTTGGCAGATCTGCCTTTACTAAAGGGTGGATTGAGAGCAGCTGAAAACATGGTCTTAGTGCAGATTTAGCTGCCCAGCCTCAGACCGGAAGTCAACTCGGCAAACTGTCCCAGGGCAAATTGAAACAGCTGCAGAATCCCCTGCCGGTGACTGATACCTCAGCTCAAAAGCATGAGTAAGAAGCAGAAGAGAGCTCTCACCATAGACAGCTTTTACGGAGAAAAAACAGAGCAGTACCCAGATCCTGAGATTCTGAAAACAATCCCAGATGAAGCCACAAAGGCGGACTTAAGCTGGTCTCCCTTTCAGAAGGCTTACCTGGAAGATTGCATAAAGAGTTTCAAAAGAGAGCTAGAAGAAGAATGGGAAAATAAATTGAAATCAGTGCAACAGAGATATCAAAAACTGCAAAACAAGACTGGTGAATTGGAAAAGACAACAATTCACTGAAAAACAAAATTGGTGAATTGGAAAAAGACAACAATTCACTGAAAAATAAAACTGGCAAAACGGAAAAAGATTGCATTGAATCAAGAAATTCAACTGGCCAGCAACAAAAGGAGCTAAAAAAGATAACTGAAGGAAATGATACTTTGAAAATTAAAATTGAACAAATAGAAGTAAATGACTCAATACAACTTCAAGAATCAGTCAAACAAAAACAAAAAAATGAAAAAATAGAAGAAAATATGAAATATCTCCTAGGAAAAACAACTGACTTGGAAAACAGATCCAGGAGAGACAATCTAAGGATTATCGGAATCCCTGAAAGTCACAATGAAAAAAAAGAATCTTGATGCTATCTTCCAGGAAATCATGAAAGAGAATTACCCTGATGTTTTAGAATCAGATGGCAAAATTGGCATTGAAAGAATTCACTGATCACCTCCTGAAACCCCAAAACTAAAACCCCAAGGAATATCAAGGCCAAATTTCAAGACTATCACACAAAGGAAAGGATATTGCAAGCAGCTAGAAAGAAATAGTTCAAATACAAGGAACTGTAATTAGAATTACACAAAATCTGTCAGCTTCCACATTAAAGGATCGAAGGGCCTGGAATCAGATATTCCGAAAGGCAAAAGAACTTGGATTACAGCCAAGAATAAATTATCCAGCTAGAATGAGCATCATCTTCCAGGGAAGAAGATGATCACTCAATGATACAGGAGAATTTCACCTATTTCTAATGAAAAGACCAGATCTGAACAAAAAATTTGACCTCCAAATACAGAACTAAAGAGAATCATAAAAAGGTAAAAAGGAAAGAACTCTTGAGAACTATATTTCTACGATAGGTATCCTTAAAGAATGGGAGTATAATTTGATATTTCTTTGATAATAATGGAAAAGAAATTAGAGGTGGAAGGGATACCATACTGAAAAGAAAAAGGGGGGGGAAGGAGGCAAAATAAAGTAAAAATAAAGGAGGTAAAAGAAGGCAAAAACTCATAAAGAGACATAGAAGATCTAATATAATTTAGGGAAAGTAGGGAGGGTGATGAGTATTGTGTAAACCTTATTCTCATTAGATTGGACTCTAAGAGAGTATATCAGACACATTTGGCTTCAAAGAAAGGCCTGACCCTCCTAGTGGGAAGGTGGGAGGGAAAGAGGAAAGGAAAGGGATAGACTAATAGAAGGATTTGGGAAAAGGTATAAAGGGGAGGGAGGGATCCCAAGGGGGCAGGACTGTTGGTGGGAGGTGGTCATCAAAAATAAAGTACTGCGGAGGGGGGAAGGGAGAGAGGGGAAAGGGAAGAGAAAATCATAACTCTGGGTAAATAAGATGGCAGGAAATACATATATAGTTATTTTAACTGTGAATGTGAATGGGATGAACTCTCCCATAAAACAGAAGCGGGTAGCAGACTGGATTAAAAGCCAGAATCCTACAATATGTTGTTTACAAGAAACACATCTAAAACATAAAGATACATACAGAGTGAAGGTAAAGGGCTGGAGCAGAAGCTTCTATGCTTTAGGTGACCAAAGAAAGGCAGGGGTAGCAATCCTTATCTGGGATCAAGTAAAAACAAAAATAGATCTAATT
>JAJPUD010010109.1:47678-66108 GCA_023553655.1 Myrmecobius fasciatus
TTGGGAATCCATCTGCCAAGAAAATGTCAGAAACTATATGAACTAAACTACAAAACACTTTCCACACATATAAAATCAGAACTAGTCAATTGGAAAAACATGAAGTGCTCATGGGTAGGCTGAGCGAATATAATAAAAATGACAATACTACACAAACTAATTTACTTATTTAGCGCCATACCAATCAAACTCTCAAGAAATTATTTTACAGATCTAGAAAAAATAGTAGCAAAGTTCATTTGGAAGAACAAAAGGTCAAGAATTTCAAGGGAATTAATGAAAAAAAAGACAGATGAAGATGGCCTTGCTGTACCATATCTAAAACTATATTACAAAGCAGCAGTCATCAAAACCATTTGGTACTGGCTGAGAAATAGAGCAGTCGATCTGTGGCATAGAATAGGATATCAGGACAAGCTAGGTAATAACGTTAGCAATTTAGTGTTTGATAAACCCAAAGACCCCAACTTTTGGGATAAGTACTCACTATTCGGCAAAAACTGCTGGAAAAATTGGAAACTAGTGTGGAAGAAATTAAGGCTGGACCCATACCTAACACCACACACCAAGATAAGATCTAAATGGGTTCATGATCTAGATATAAAGAGTGATATTATAACCAAATTAGAGGAACATAGGATAGTTTACCTCTCAGACCTATGGAGATGGAATAAATTTATATCCAAAAGAAAACTGGAACTCTTAATTGAACACCAGATAGATAATTTTGATTATATTAAGTTAAAAAATTTCTGTACAAACAAAACTAATGCAGACAAGATTAGGAGGGAAGCATCAAATTGGGAAATCATCTTTACATTTAAAAGTTCTGATAAAGGTCTCCTCTCTAAGATATACAGAGAATTGTCTCATATTTATAAGAATTCAAGCCATTTTCCAATTGATAAATGGTCAAAGGATATGAACAATTTTCAAATGATGAAATTAAAACTATTTATAATCATATGAAAAGGTGCTCCAAATCACTATTAATCAGAGAAATGCAAATTAAGACAACTCTGAGGTACCACTACACACCTGTCAGATTGTCTAAAATGACAAGAAAAGATAAAGATAAATGTTGGAGGGGATGTGGGAAAACTGGGACACTGATGCATTGTTGATGGAGCTATGAACAGATCCAACCATTCTGGAGAGCAATTTGGAGCTATGCTCCAAAACTTATCACACTATGCATACCCTTTGACCCAGAAGTGTTTCTATTGGGCTTATATCCCAAAGAAATCATAACAGAAGGAAAGGGCCCCACATGTGCAAGAATGTTTGTGGCAGCCCTTTTTGTAGTGGCTAGAAACTGGAAACTGAATGGATGCCCATCAATTGGAGAGTGGCTGAATAAATTATGGTATATGAATGTTATGGAATATTATTGCTGTGAAAGAAATGACCAGCAGGACGATTTCAGAGAGGCCTGGAGAGACTTGCATGAATTGATGCTGAGTGAAATGAGCAGAACCAGGAGATCATTATACACGGCAACAACAATACTATATGAGGATAAGTTCTAAGGGACATGACTCTCTTCAACAATGAAATGCTTCAAACCAATTCCAATTGTTCAGTGAAGAAAGCCATATACACCCAGAGAAAGGGATGTGAAATGTGGATCACAACATAACATTTTTATGTTCTCTATTGAGGTTTGCTTGCATTGTATTCCTTTATCGGATTATTCTTTCTTGTAGATACGATTTCTACTGCACAAAAAAAATGATGTGTGGTAATTACTATACATATATTCGATTTCTTAAGTATTCTAATATAATTATCATGTAGTGGATATCCTGCCATCTAGGGGAGGGTTGGGAAGTAGGGGGGAAAAATTTGTAACAGAAAGCTTTGTAAGGGTTAATGTTTAGGAATTACCCATACATATGTTTTGCAAATAAAATTTATTAATAAATTTTTAAAAAATAAAATAAAACAAAATAAACTGAAAGCTATGAAATAAAGCACGTGAAATTAGTAATTACATATTCAATACTCTGCCCTGAAGTCACACAAGTTTTTCTTTCATTTCTTGTTCACAGCAATAAAAGCCTGAGAATGCATGTGATACTCAATCCATTATGAACTGCTGCATATTTTAGGAAATGCACTTGGCTATTTTTACTCTTCACTTAGGACCAAAAAAAAAAAAAAAAGGTTTATCACATTATGGATTCTGGAAAACAAAACAAAACAAAACAAAAAAAAATTCAAATCTGCTCTCCACTCCCAGTTGCCAATAGCCTTTCTCAGAATCTAAAGATATGTTCAAAGATCAGGCCAAGAGCAGACCCTCCTATAATCCAAATTATCTGGTGTTCTCTTTCTTGTTTCCTACCCAAATGGCTGATATACTACAGTTGTTTTATCCTCTTTTCTACGACAGAAATTTTCTTCTGTCTATATTAATGAGTACTTTTTGAATGCAATTTCATGTACCTTTTCTATTCCAAGACATTTCATTCATTCTCCTGACTCCTAAACTTTTGTCACAGTGCTTTATTCTCATTAGCCCTCCCAGATGTAGACAGAAATATTGTCTTATTTAGTGATGGTAGTTTTTGCAGAAGAGTAATTATTGTTTAGTTTTTGGTGCCACTTTTATCAAAGATTATTACTGAAGTGTGTCCAGACATGTCTGACAAAAATGATGATATTAGAAAAGATGCCATATGATCAATTGAAGGAACTTATAAATCTTAGCTTGGAAATGAAAAGCCATGGATGGATATGAGAGGTAGCTGTTTTAAAGTATTTTGAATGTTTCCATGAGGAAGAGGAATAAAATTTGCTCTGTTTAGCCACAAAAAAATAGAAGTAGGTATCATGTGTGGAAAAGACAGAGAAAGACAGAGATAGAAGAACAGAGATGGGGAGAGAGAAAGAAAGACAGAGAGAGACAGAGAGAGAGAAAGATTTCATTTCAATTTAAAGTTGAAAATGAATTTGTTGTTACAAATTGAACCAGAGGATGCTTCTAATTCTTATTTGATTCCACTAATTATGAAAAAGAACAATAAATAAGATGAAAATAGGTCCAAAGTCTAATATCTTTCCGGTTACCCTGTTGAAGCCTGCTCTCAAAAGATAGTTATAAATTCGTTAACAACGCTCTTTCCTTTTCCCTTGTGACTATTTAGATTGGATTCTGACTTGATTTTGGAAACAAACACTCATCTCAAATCCTGCTTTTTATTGTAGATTTTTTTTTTAATTTCTTACCATATTGAGAGCATGACCTAATGAACAGAAAGTCTCAGAGACAAAAAGACCAGACTCCTTCTGATACATAGGGACCATCACTTGGTCAAGTCACTTAACCTTTTCATGTTCTAAATAGCTCTCTTAGACTTGAAGTTGAAGTACGAAATGATAACCTCTATTGTTTGAGAGTTTTCTCCTAATATTGGTGACTGGCCTGAATTCGTTTTCCTGGTCAGTTGATCAGTTGAAGGTATAAAAAGCCTCAGTATACATTTTTTTTTGCTTCTCAAAGTTGGAGGATGTTTCTATGAATTATTCTGTCCTGATGAACTCATGTCTTCATTACCTGGTGACACAAATCTATAGAAGTTATGTATGCCATTATAACCTGGATACATTTATTTGTGTTAGGACAAAATAAACTTTCTGTTAAATGATCAGTGGCTTTCTACTGAATGCCCTGCATCATTTTGACATCAAACATGAATTAATAAAAAAAATCATTGTTAATAGTTTGAACTTTAGTAAAAGATTATTATACATTTCACAAGTGTACACTGAGCTTCACACTCATAAGCATACAGGACTAGATAGATGCCTTCCATTTCTTTGCCTTTCAAATATTATGGCCCTTATATCTGCCACTAGAGCACTGAGTCTCAATCAGAGCCCCTCCCCAAGTAATAGGAAAGCTGCTGTTGCTGCAGTGTGATGTTGAAGTAAAACAAAAAGATGTAACTGCAGGAATGCTCTTCAGATATCTTGAATTCCATTCCCATAATTCCAGGCACAGAAGTGACTTTAACATTCCATATAGGACATTCCATATAGACTCTAAATAGAATATGGTCTAAGACAATTTTTATATACAAAGGGGAAAGAAGATTTCATCTTCTATTCTAGTATCAATCAGCTCCTGCCATTCAGATTTACAGATGGAAGGAACCTCAGAAACCATTTACATCAACTCCTTCATGTTACAAATGATAAAACAGAGGTCCAGGGTTGATAACCTATTTGCCTCGAAACATTTTCCTTTCAGACATGTATTACAATAGTTTATTTGTTTGTTTATTTGGTTGCTTTTATTTTTTTTTATTAAAGCTTTTTATTTGCAAAACATATGTATGGGTAATTTTTCAACATTGACCCTTACAAAGTTTTCTGTTACAAATCTTTCTCCCCTAGTCCACACGCCTACCCTAGATGGCAGGAAGTCCACTACATGCTAATTATGTTAAAATACTTGACAAATCGAATATGTGTATACATGTTTCCACACTTATTGTTGTACAAGAAAAATCATATCTACAAGGAAAATAAATCAGAGAAAGGAAACATAATGCAAGCAAACATCAATAGAGAGCATGAAAATGTTATTTTGTGGTTCACATTTCATATTCCTCTCTGGGTGTATATGGCTCTCTTCACTGAACAATTAGAACAATTGAAACATTTCATTGTTGAAGAGAGCCATGTCCATCAGAATTGATCATCATGTAGTCTTGTTGTTGACTTGTATAATGATCTCCTGGTTCTGCTCATTTCAGTCAGTATCAGTTCATGCAAGTCTCTCCAGGCCTCTCTGAAATCATCCTTCTGGTCGCTTCTTATAGAACAATAATATTCCATAATTTGTTCTGCCATTCTCCAATTGATGGGCATCCATTCAGTTTCCAGTTTCTAGCCACTACAAAAAGGGCTGTCAGAAACATTCTTGCACATGTGGGGCCCTTTCCTTCCTTTAAGATCTCTTTAGGATATAAGCCCAATAGAAACACTGCTGGGTCAAAGGGTATGCACAGTTTGATAACTTTTTGAGCATAGTTCCAATTTGTTCTCCAGAATAGTTGGATCCGTTCACAGTTCCATCAACAATGTATCAGTGTCCCAATTTTCCCACATCCCCTCCACCATTCATCATTATCTTTTCCTATCATTTTAGCCAATCTGACAGGTGTGTAGTGGTACCTCAAATTTGTCTTGATTTTCATTTCTCTGATCAATAGTGATTTGGAGCGCCTTTTCATATAACTAGAAATAGTTTTAATTTCATCATCTGAAAATGCTCTGTTATATCCTTTGACCACTTATCAATTGGAGAGTGGCTTTAATTCTTATGTATATGAGACAATTCTCTATATATTTTAGAAATGAGGCCTTTATCAGAACCCTTGAATGTAAAGATGATTTTTCAATTTGTTGCTTTCCTCCTAATCTTGTCTACATTAGTTTTGTTTGTACAAAAATTTTTTAACTTAATATAATCAAAATTATCTATCTGGTGTTCAATTAAGAGTTCTAGTTCTTCTTTGGACACAAATTTATTCCATTTCCAGAGGCCTGAGAGGTAAACTATCCTATGTTCCTCTAATTTCCTTATAATATCACTCTTTATATCTAAATCATGAACCCATTTAGATTTTATCTTGGTATGTGGTGTTAGGTATGGGTCAAGCCCTAATTTCTACCACTCTAGTTTCTAATTTTTCCAGCAGTTTTTGTCAAATAGTGAGTATTTATCTCAAAAGCTGGGGTCTTTGGGTTTATCAAACACTAAATTGCTATAGTTATACAATAGTTTATATTGAGGAAGACAAACACATCTTTTTGTGAACATCTTCCTCAATCAATTGACCAGTTTATTAATCAACAAGTATTTTTGTCTTGATTTTTAATGATTAGTAGTTTATATCCTTTTGGTTCAATTTCTTTCTTTTTAAACATTTCTTTCTTTCTTTCTTTTTTTTTTTTTTTTTTGGCAAAACATTTCCATGAAAGCCATCTTATGAAAGGAAATATAGATCCACCTTCTTCACAAAAAAAAAGTCTCAAGCAAAATAAAGTTGCTTTAAAAAATATGTTTCAAATCTGTATTCAGACAATCAGTTCTTTCTGTAGGTATGGATCTCATTTTTCATCATAAATTCTTCAGAATACTAGTGGATTATTATATTGTTTAGAAGAGAAAAGTCATTCAAACCTAATCATTCTACAGCATTGCTATTACTTTGTATATGGTGCATTTCATTTTACTTGAGTTCATGAAAACTTTCCAGTATTTTTAAAGAACATTCTATTTACCATTTCCCATAGAATGATATTATTACATAATAAACACATACCACAATTTATTGTCATTCCCCAATCAACAGGCATCCCTGTTTTGCCCTAAAAAGAAAACTGCTATGAATATTTTTGTATTTATAGGTCCTTTATCTTTTTTATTTTTCATCTCTTTTGGGATTGATGCCTAATAGTGGTATTGTTAGGTCAAAAGGTGTAAATGATTTTGTGGCCTTTTGAGCATAGTTCATATCTTTTGATCATTTATCAATTGGCAAATGACTTACTGTTTTTATTTTTTTTCCTTGTAAAAGGAATTTCCCTTTGTGTTTGAGAAATGAGACCTTATCGGAGAAACTTGCTTTAAAATTCTTTTTACAATTACTATTGCTAATTTCTCCATTTATTCAATTCTCTCTCCATTTACCCAGTCCCTCCTCAAAAGTGTTTTTCTACTTACCATACTCTTCCCCAATATATCTTCCCATTCCCTCACCCATTCCCATATCCCTTTCCCCTCCTACTTTCCTGCAAGGTAAGATAGATTTCTATACTCATATTTACATAAACTGTGTCCCCCTGATCATGAGTCCCCCTTAATAAGGGGAAGAAGGGCTGAAAAGGCCCTGAATTGAAACCATTTTCATCTACAATTCAATTGGAGTTCTTGGCCTGGGGCATAATCATTGCCCTCTATAGACTGGAAAATTAGCTCTTAATCTCCCCAGTGTCTAACCCAGCCTCAAGCCTCAGCAGACTCATAAAAAGATAACTCTGAACCCCAAATCTTTGCTACTTCTCTTTTGCATATGGCTCACTGATAAAGTTGTTTCTCAGTGTAATAAACCAATTTTTGCTACAAACCTCTCACCTCATTCATTCAGATTTGTCAATTCTTTTCCAAAGACTGTGGCAGGCCAAGGGATCCATTGCTGTCAGGGGATCTCTGAACTCTCATTTCTCACACCTCAACATTTGGTGGTCCATTATGAAGATCCCTGAAATTCTGGCCAAGGTAAGGTTTCTCTTGTTGTTGTCTATTCTATAGCTAAGATACCCCAAAACCCGGGAAGATTTGTGCTGTCAGGAGCCTTACACTCTAGCAGAATTTCTTACCCAGGGATGCACAGATTAGGAATTCCTGTATTTTAACAATTCTCAGAGAACTTCTGTTACCTCTCCTTCTCCAGGGATACCTAGGAGGATGGCAAGCTGCAGAATCCAGGAAAATCTAAGCTTGTAGCAAAATGGGACAATTTACCACCTATCCTAAGGATTCTCTCTTAGGCTGTTTCTTTTTTCTTTCTTTCTTTCTTTTTTTAAGCTTTTTATTTGCAAAACATATGTATGGGTAATTCTTCAACATTGACCCTTACAAAGCTTTCTGTTACAAATTTCCCCCCCTAGTCCCCACCCCTCCCCTAGATGGCAGGATATCCACTACATGTTAATTATGTTAAATACTTGACAAATCGAATATATGTATACATATTTCCATCCTTATCATTGTTGTACAAGAAAAATCGTATCTACAAGAAAAAAAAATCAGAGAAAGGAAATACAATACAAGCAAACATCAATAGAGAGCAGGAAAATGTTATGTTGTGGTCCACATTTCACATCCCTATCTCTGGGTGTATATGGCTCTCTTCACTGAACAATTAGAACTGGTTTGAAACATTTCATTGTTGAAGAGAGCCATGCCCATCATAATTGATCATCATATAGTCTCGTTGTTGCCGTGTATAATGATCTCCTGTTTTTGCTCATTTCTCTCAGCATCAGCTCATGCAAGTCTCTCCAGGCCTCTCTAAAATCATCCTGCTGGTTGTTTCTTACAGAACAATAATATTCCATAACATTCATATACCATAATTTATTCAGCTATTCTCCAATTGATGGGCATCCTTTCAGTTTCCAGTTTCTTGCCACTACAAAAAGAGCTGCCACAAACATTTTTGCACATGTGGGGCCCTTTTCTTCTTTTATGATTTCTTTGGGATATAAGCCCAATAGAAACACTGCTGGGTCAAAGGGTATGCACAGTTTGATAACTTTTTGAGCATAGTTCCAAATTGCTCTCCAGAATGGTTGGAAGCATTCACAGTTCCACCAACAATGTATCAGTGTCCCAGTTTTCCCACATCCCTGTCTTAAGCTGTTTCTTAAAGAAAAACAAATTCAGCTTTAAAAATCTCAAAACTAAAAAGCTTAAGTTAAAAGAGTACTGCAGGATGTTGTTACATTTTGCTGGAAGGAAATCAAAATTAGATAATAACCTTTTAAAAAACTCCCTCCTTCCTGCTCCTGTAGGGACACAGGATCCCTCCTCTGCACCCCTATGCAGTCCTTACTCTGATTCCCTTTCAAAACCACCTCCTTACCAAAGACAGGACCTTATGTCCTGCAATATTTCTTTAGTTCTGTGCCCCTCACCTCCTGAATCAAATCCTGAGACATCGCAGCCCCCAATCCTCAATCCCTCTGATGGGAGGAGTGGGACACCTTTTTCTCTTCCTCAGTATACTGATTCAGCCACACCTTCTAACCTCTGCCCTGTAAGAGAAGCAGCACTCAGAGCAGAGGTGTCTTTTTCAATGTCAAATCTCCTAGACTAAGGAAAAAACTGGCCATTACTCTGAGGACCCCACTCAGTTTATTGAGGGGGTCTAAGGCCAATACTCTCCACTTTGATCTTTTCTGGGGAGATGTTAATATTAAACAATCTGTCCCAGATATACAGAGGAAGCTGTGGAAGCCAGCTTTGGGGCCTCAAATTTCTCCCACTCAGCTGTTAGAAACAGCTGTTGGAGTCTTTTATAATAGGGTCCAAACTTCAAGCAGAGGAAAAGACTGCAGAGTTAAAGTGAGAAATGGAGAACAGTCCCAAACCTTTACTACTGATATTTCTGGGAAACAGGAGTTCCTGCTTCACGTGTCATGGACAGGGCTGAAACTGCCCTTGGGAACTTCCCAGTCCTTGCCCTGGAAGAGAGACTGCCTACTAGGGACAAGCTGCCTCCGACAATGCCCTGCCCTCTGGCAGGAGTTTGGGGCTTGGTCAAGCTCCTCCTCTCTCCACCACGACAGTGGAACCCTGGCTATCCTCGAAAGTGGCTGGGAGGACCACTGAATTTCTTTTTGCGACAGGGACTTTTCTTTGCTTGCTCTGGAACTCTGGTCTCACTTGCCCCTTCCTCTATATAATGAGGATTGAAGGGAAACTTAAGAACTGTTTTGAGACTTTCCCTCTTCCTTGCCAGTTTGGTGACCTGTTATTTAAACACTTGTTTCTTATTATTCCCTCCTGCCCTGCTCCCTTATTGGGGTAGGATTTCATGGTGAAATTGGGTACCCAATTTTCTCTTCTCAGATTTCCAGGTGATCCTTTTTTGCTGCTTTCAAAACCCTCCCAATATTCCTTCTGAAGTCTGGGACCAAGAAATCTCTGGGATTGAGAAATTTCTTAAGCACAAACTTTTAGCGCTGATTAAAGATTTCAGAGATTTGGATCAGCTTAACTGCAGTCTTATCTTGATCTGCAGCCCCACTCAAGAGGTTTCCTTAGATGCAGCCATAAAAACCCTTAATTTTTTGGCTTCTAGGGGATACAGGATACCCTTAACTAAAACCCACATTGCCTGCCAGTCTGTCAAAAATCTGGGTCATTACCTAAATCCCATTCAAGGCCTTGATCAGTCCAAGGCTCTTAAGATCCTAAGAACCAAACTGACTTTTGCCCCTGCCCGGGCTCTATATAATTTAGAAAAGCCTTTCACTCTGTATGTAGAGGAAAAACTGGGCTAGGCCCTAGGAGTCTTAAATCAGGCTCCTCCACCTGATGCCAGACAGTTGCCTATTTCTCAAAGGAACTGGACTCAGTTTCCCTAGAATGGCTCTTGTTCTTTAGAGCAATGGCTACTACATCCCTTTTAATTGAAGAAGCCTCAAAATTTACCCTAGGGCACCAGAGCATTTTAGAAGCCAGAGGGCATCAATAGCTTGCCAGTGGAAGGCTTACTAGATATCAGACTCATCCACTAGGTACCAGGGACCTGACTCTCCAGGAGTGCCACACCCTTAATCCTGCTACTTTGCTCCCTGACTACACTCAATCAGGAGACATTATTCATAATTGTGAGGACATTTTAGATTCTGTCTACTCCAGTTGACCTGATTTGAGGGACATTCCTCTCAAGAACCCAGATGGTGAATGGTTTACAGATGGGTTGAGTTTTCTTGAAAATGGGGAAAGAAAGGCAGGTTATTCTGTGGTGCCCCTCAATAGCACCCTGGAGTCTAAGCCACTGCCCCCTGGGACTTCTGCCCAGGAAGTTGAACTCATTACCCTAACCTTTGGAACTGGGGAAGGGGATGAGTGTAAACATCTATACTGACTCCAAATATGCTTTTCATATTTTGCATCCCCAGGGAGCTATATGGAAAGAAAGGGGACTTTTGACAGCAAAGGATTCTCCTATTAAATATGCAGGAAAATTCTACAGCTATTACAAGGTGTCCATAAACCCAGAGAGGTTTCAGTCATATTTTTTTAAAGGACACCAGAAGGGAGATTCACTTCATGCCAAGGGGAATCAGTTTGCAGATTCAGCTGCCAAAGATGCTGCCCATTTATCCCTGACTTAATCCCCCAGGTCCCTAATTCCAGCACCCCTTCCTATACCCCACAGGGAAAAACCTTACAGAAGAAAGGGGGTACATCCTCTCTCCTTCTGGCTGGGTTCAAACACCCTCAAGTCAATTTTTAATCCCACAGGCAAGTCAGTGGAAACTTATTTTTGGTCTTCATCAGGCTACACACTTGGAAAGAAATGTTCTTCAATGCCTTGTGAAATGCATTTTTACTGGTCACAAGCTGGGAGAAACAATCAGGCAATTTTGCCAAGTCTGCCTAGCTTGTGCCCAAGTAAATCCTGAAGGAGGTATTAAATCTACCCCTCTCCTGAAGCCTGTTCAGAGAAGGGGGACATACCCAGGGGAAGATTGGCAAATAGACTTTATACATATGCCCTGCTAATCATACCCTCAAGTGAGTCCTTACTAAACTATGCTTAGAGACTGGAGATTGCCTCCTTTGTAAATCCAGAGGACAAGGTATACTTCTCAGTCAAACCAGAGGGGTTCCCCAGCTTGACTCATATTTCTAGGATTAAAAATTCTATTTCTGTTACTTCTCCTTCAGATATTTCAGAATATTCCTGTGAACCCAGAAAGGATCTGAATATATTTTTCCACTGTTCCCCTGAAAAAATTGGAGAAAGAAGGGTGAAACTGTCCTTTTTCTCACTCTCACTCTTCTTCCTCATTTTTGTCTCACTCCAAGGATGAGTACTTTGCTCCTAGTATTTTCTCTCCTGCTTTTCTTGATGTCGTTCTATGGCACCTGCCAGTAGTTAATACCTTCTTAGCCTTTCAACTAGGAAGCTCTGTGGGTAATGAGGGCATTCAGGATCGTTGGGTGGCCCATCAGCATCCTCAAGGCAGCCCACAGATGGAACCCAGTGCTTTATTTGCAAAGGCCCCATTCCCATATGTCACCATCTCCAACCTGGATGCCATCCCACTTTTAATCTGCTTGTGAGATTTGTTTCCTCCAGGCTCCAAGCTATGAACTTTCAGCTACTACTTCAGTCTGAAGCTCATGGGATAACTGACTTGGACACTCAGCATCCCCAGAATGTTGCTGCTGCTATCTTCAGATATCAGGCTTCCCCTCCTGGCCTGAACACTCATTAAACATAGGGACATCTCTATTACCTTTGTCAGCTTGAAGCAGCTACAAAAGTTGAGACCTTCATCCCTTTGCCCCAATGAATTTGGTGTGACTGCTTGAGGAAAGGAAATGATGCCAACTGTGTTCCCCTTGATTGTGTGTCCCCCTTGACCATGGGGAGGAAGGGTTGAAAGGGCCCTGAATCAAAAGCTCTCTGGGAGGGGCCCCACTCTGTAATCTTTGGGAGAAGGATGTTCTTAGATAAGAAATCTCAAAGCCCTCAGGGAGGGACCCCACCCTCCTATTCATAGGGAAACTCCAATGTGGGATCTCCACCTACAATTCAATTGGAGATCTTGGTCTGGGGCATAATCACCACCCTCTATAGAATTGAAAATTAGACCTTAATTTTCCCAGACTACTCTGGACCCCAAATCTTCTACTTCCCTTTTGGATCTGGCCCACTGAGAAAGTTGTTTTTCAGTGTAATAAATCCATTTTTGCCAAAAATCTCTTGCCTCATTCATTCAGGTTTGTGGATTCTTTTGCCAAGCCTACAACCCCCAAAAGGGATCTCTCAGCCTCATTTCTCACACTTCAACAATATCAAGTGTATATTATTGCCTCTTTGCGCAAATTCTGATGAGAGTAAGCTTCACTCTCTCCCTCTTTCTTCCCCTTCTTTCCCATCAATATAAGAGCTTTTATTTTGCCTCTCTTTTTTGAATGAAGATTTATTTTACATTTTAGCAAGAATGAATGCTTAGGTGAGTAGACACACCTTTGAAACTTTATATCCTGAAGCAAAAATTCCTTTCCTAGTTCCCAATAAGAATTGGTTTTAGGCTATGGAAAAGCTCAAAAAGGATTTTGAAAATTAAGTAATAGAGGTAGAGGAAAAATGGTCAAGAGAAAGAAGAATGATGCAAAAGGAAATAGAAAAAGCCAATGAGGAAAAGAAGGCCTTATAAAGCAAAACTGGCCAAATGGAAAAGAAAGTGCAAAAGCTCACTGAATAATATAATTCCTGGAAATTAAAATTTAGAAAATGGAATCTAATGACTTTATGAGAAATCAAGAAAAAAAAAAAGAATGAGAAAAATGGTAAGCACTGTGAAAGATCTCACTTAAAATACAAATGATCTGGTAAACAAATTCAGGAGAATTATTTTAAAAAAATTGATATCTGGATTAATTGGATGTTACAGAATTTACAAGACATGGAATCTCCAACCTTCATTAGATGACCAATCCCTGCCCCAAAAGAGTTTACATTCTAAAATAGAGAAGATGACAGGAAGCTAAAGGCAAAGAACAAAAGATTCTTTTCAAATCTTATCTTACCTCTATGACAGATATTTTACACTATTCTACACTATACTGAGAGATTTTCCCTTTCAGTTAATTCCTCTCTCAAAATTCGATTTGATTTTTTAAAATATGTTATCCCTTCCTATTTAACTCACAGCTGTATACTCTGTCTATATATACACTTTCTAAGTGCCATAATAATGAGAAAGGTATAATGAATAACAAGTATCATCCTTCCAATATAGGAATGCAAATAGATTAATTGTATTAATTTCTTTCCTGATTATCTCCTTATGCTAATCCTGCATCTTGTATTTGAAAATCAAATTTTCTATTCAGCTCTGTTTTTCATTATTTGAAATCCAGACGACTTTTCATTAAATATGCACCCGTTTTCTGAAAGATCACACTCAGTTTTTTTGCTGGATCAGTAATTTTTGGTTGTAATTTTAATTCTATTGCTTTCTGAAACAGACCTGTTTTGTTTTGTTTTTCTTTTATTGTGGTTTGGTTTGGTTTTGGTTTTGGTTTCTTTTTCTGGATGATTGTTATTTTTCTAATTGACGTGGCTGTTCCGGGATTTGGCTATAATATTCCTGGGAGTTTTCATTTTGTGCTGTCTTTCAAGAAGTGATCAGTGGAGTCTTTCAATTGCTATTTTGTCCTTTGAGTCTAGAATATCAGGACTGTTTTCCCTAATGATGTCTTGAAAGATGATGTCTAGACTCTTTTTCTTTCTTTTTTTTTTTTTTTTTTAATTATGACTTCCAGGAAGTCAAATAATTTTTAAATAATTCTCCTGGTACTCTTTTCTAGGTCAGTTGTATTTCCAATGAGATCTTTCACATTGTTTTCTATTTTTTTATTCTTTTGATTTTGTTTTATTATTTCTTGATTTCTCATAAAGTCATAAAATTCCATTTTCTCAATTTTAACTTTAAAGGAATTATTTTCCTCAATGAGCTTTTTTAGCCTCATTTCCCATTTGGCCAATTTTACTTTTTAAGGCCTTCTTCACCTCATTGTCTTTTTGTATTTCATTTTGCATCATTCTGGTTTCTCTTCTCCATTTCTTCTCTATCTCTCTTATTTAATTTTCTAAATTCCTTTTGAGTTCTTGCATGGCCTGAGTACAATTCTTTTTTTTCTTGGAGGCTTTAGATGTAGGAGTGTTGCTTTGTTATCTTCTGAGTGTGTGCTTTGCTCTTCATCACCATAGTAACTTTCTGTGATTGGAATATATATATTTTTTTTGGTCAGCTCATTTTTACAGCATATCACTTGGCTTTATAATTTTGATAAAGTAGGACTCCGTTTCCACGGTGGGTTCACTGTCCCAAGTGTAAAAATTCTTCTGGGAATATGACCACAAACATTCTTTTCTACTGTGGTAGTATGAGGTATGACCCTGCTTCACTGTGACTTTAAGATCTAGTGTGCTAATGCAAGAATCTTTCCTCAGTACCATTAAAGAGACTTCCAGATTGCTAAAGCCTCTGGAAGCTGCTGTTGCTACCACTGTCCACACACACTCCTGGCTTTCTCATCCTACTGACCTTTTCATATCACCTTTGGTATCTCTAAGGTGAGTACTGCAGCTGATTCAGAGGCCCAAGACCCATTCCTATCTTACTGGTGCCAGGACAGAGGCTGGGGCCAGAGCAAAGACTGCACTTATGTGACCTGCAGTGAGATTGAGCATGGGACACCCACCCTGATACCAAAGACCTTCCCTGCCAACCATCTAAGTTATCTTTGGCTGGAAAATGTCCCACTCCATCTTTTTGTTTGTTCTGATGCTCTAAAACTTGGTCAGGGTCACTATTTGAAGGAATTTAGAGTGGTTTGGGGGAGACCTTTGTGGATCGCTCCCTTCAATCCACCATTTTGGCTCTGACTCATGAACAGATATTTTCTAAAATTCACCATTTGAAACTTAATATAATTTCATTGATTCTTGAGTTTGAGAAGAGTATGCCTAATACTTCACTCAAACATGGATCTATATGTCAACATTCATTCATTCAATTGTGTTTATTAAAAGTGCATTGTACATAGACTATTGTGCTAGAACTTAAGAACAAATATAATTGATATAAGATGCAACAGCACTGACTTCATGGACAATGGAATCTCTTTATTTCAGAGCTGTTTGAACTAGGGTTTGCAAACTCTCAAGATGTTTATGGATAGATTTCAAGGATTCTGCCAACTTAAATGGGAATAAAGAATCTTAATTTTCAGTAACCACTAAATTCCTTTGTAAATGTGTGGATTTTATCAGTGGCTTTTATAAACATTATTCTGAGAAGAACTATTTTGAGAACACCATCAAGCCACAAAAGAACCTATGACACATGCAGGCATTAAGAACAACTGATTTTTTTTTTAACATAAATATTACTTGATCTTGATTTAAATGCAATATTCTATCAGGATAAAAAAAAATGAGGGAAATAGGCAGGGTGGTTCCTGCTCTTTCTTTGGGTAATTATGTTAATGATGCTGATAATTTGCATTTATATTGTAATTTAAATTTAAAACATCCCTTTTCTCAGAGTTTTATTGGATAGATAATGTAACGCCATTATTGGAGACATTAATGGATGATATCTTTTTGTTAAGGGGAAAAATATCAAATAAAGGTATTAGACTTGTTTTATTATGTCAAGAATTCACAAATTCAAAGGCATATTATATTCTCAGTTGATGCAGAGAATAACTCTTGCAAAACTGTTTAGATTGTTTCAGGAGTTGTAGAGGCCTATTTTAGATATCATTTTCTAAATAGACAAGGAAAGGCCATATCTTTTATTAAAAATCAATTTTGCTTTCAGCAATTCACTAGTCTCTTTGACTACAGTCATGTTCTTTAGCAATGGAATGATTACACTAACTAAAGAAATCACAAATCATGAAATTATTGAATATTTACCAATAGCACAAAATATTCACCTATTGATAAAAACTGGAAAGCAAATACAAAATTTTTTGTTCTTTTCCACTGTTCTCCTTGTATTTTAAATCATAGTCCCAGAACAGAGAGATCAAAGAAAGCCATTGTGTTAGAAAACATTGAAATTACCTGAATTAATTTTGCTTTGCTAGACAATCATTTGTTACAAAATATGTTAATGATTGGCTTTCCAACTCATTTGGAACCATGACCAGAATCCAATATAGGAAAACAGGAAAGAGTGACAATTTGTTCTCTTACTTGTGATTACAAAAAGCCTCCTATGTTCAGAAACTCTGTAGACAGATACATGTTCATTTATCACAAACTGCCATGCCAACTAGCATTTATTAAGCACATATTATATACCAAAATTTTTGAAATTATTGGTGCTAAATTTGCAAATACAAGATTTGTAGTAATTGAAAACTTTCTAATTGTATTTTAGTTTTCCAAATACATATAGTTTTCAACATTCATTTTTGTAAGTTTTGTGTTGCAAATTTTTCTCCACCTCCCTCCTCTCCAATATAGTAATAAATCTGATATAGGTTGAATATGTATATTTATTTTCAGCATATTTCTATATTTGTCATATTGTGCAAGAAAAAATAAGATCAAAAGGCAAAAAAAGAAATAAGAAAGTAAACAGAGAAAAAAAAAACCCAATAACAAATGGTCATTCAGGATTCCATAGTTCTCTCTCTATTTATGGATGGCATTTTCCATCTCATCTATTATAATTGCTTTTAATTATCTCATTGAAAAGAGCCAAATTTATAACAGTTGATAATCACATAATCTTGTTGTTACTGTGCACAATGTTCTCTTGGTTCTACTCACCACTTCATTTTGCATTCTTTTGCAGGTCAAACTGGGACCTGTTGAAGACCTTAGTTTACAAAGGCTAATGTCTCCCCATTTCATTCACGGCCATTTCCAATTGTCTTTATCTATATCTTGCCACTTGACCCAGATGGCTCTAGGGGGAAAGTAAGTTAGATGACCCTGCACAGCCCTTTTTCACTTACATTTAATTCAATTGCATGCTATGACCTCACCTCCCTGATAATCATAGTCCTCTTCAAAAAGGAAGGGCAAGCAACAAATAATGTATTTGTATGTGACTATCATTTTCCTCTTAATTAATTCCATCTCCAAGCTAAATTTTTCTTTTATAATATGATAAAGATGACCTTGATTTCATTAGTGAAATTGTTGTTCTTAGATTTTTTATCAAAGTGACTCTCCATAGTGTTTTAGGTTGTATCCTCATAACCGCCTATCAATAAAAATATTAAGCATATATAATTGATTTTAGGGGTCATGAAATTATGATTTATTTTCAATAAATGTTTGATTTGTACATCTATATATCCAAATACCCAGGGTCACATAAGCATTTCTCAGGTGAAAAGGAGTTGTGAATGGAAAATGTTTAAGAAGTTCTGTCCTAGAGAAATTAGGTTTTGAATGATTTTTATGAAGGATTGCCTTAAATATACAATTAATATTTTATTAAAATTAAACCATATGCTTCTTTCCCAGACCTTTCCATAAACCTTCATAAATTACCTTTCTTCCTTAACACCAATTTCAGTAGGAGATTGAAGACCTGCTCTTAGTCTTTAATATCTTGGGAAATTAATATATGCTGTTCTGTCTCTAATTCCTATAATTTAACTAATATTTTTTTTCTAATCAAATATAATCTTGATTATGTTATTTTTATGCTTCTAATTGGGCTTAAGTCACTGATGGAAATATACAACTCTCCTAATGCCTATTGTGCATTTTTCTTTTGCCTTTAAATTATTCATAATTTTAATTCTTTTATTCCTAAATTCCTAATTCCTCTACTATTATCTAAACTCATAGAGTATACTCAAGAGAACATTATTTTATATATATATATATATATATAAAGCTTTTTATTTACAAAACATATGAGTGATTTTTCAACATTGACCTTTGCAAAAACTTTTTTTTCCCAAGTTTTTCCCCTCCTTTCCCCCACCTCCCACCCCTAGATGACAGGTAATCTAATACATGCTAAGTAGGATAAATTATATGACAAATACAGTACATGTTTACATATCTATACAGTTATCTTACTGCACAAGAAACATCAGATCTAGAAAGAGATCCCC
>JAJPUD010010110.1:0-66090 GCA_023553655.1 Myrmecobius fasciatus
TTCCTGAAACATTGGGCATAATTTCAGGAATTTACCACATTCTGAAAGGAAAAAAAAGAAAAAAGAAAAAGACAAACTAGGTAAATAGCAACTTTTTGGTAACCCTTCTCTGACTCCTATCTGGAATCCCCCTTCTACTCCTTTGGGAAAGCACTCCAGAAGGTAGGTAGTCAGGGACCTCTCCACTCCACTCCCTGGAGTGTTCCTGAGTATATCTCAATTATGGGAATTGCTAACAAGATCAATATAGCCCAAATCCCTCTGTTTGCTAACCCCTCTTATCTCAGATCAGATTAAAACACAATTTCTTCCTCACCTGTAGAAATAAGGGAAGCAAAACTGTGAGGACCCCATAGAACTTTGCCCAAACACTTCCCCAATCCAAACTGGGGAGAATGAAGATGGAATGGGGGGTTAGGTTCCATGGTCAGCATTTCATGAACCCTGGCACCTGAAACTACCATCAAAGAGATATCCTGGCACCATTCACCCCAGCTTTCAGCAGTTTCTGTCCAACAACTGCCTGGAGAGAATTTGGTTACCCCTGGCACCAGCCAGCATGGCAGTATGAGGTGAAAAAGCCAATCTCTGCATTTGGTAAAATCACCATTCTCTGTCTCAAATGTGGATATGTATTAGCATTGTAATTTATGGCAAATTATTTGATTTGTAAAGAGAAATAATAGTTGTTGTGAAGACCACATTATTGCAAAAGTGCTTAGCATAAAACCTACCATATAAATGTTAACTGTTTTATTGGATATAATTGTTTCATATTTGATAAGTTTATGGGTTTTATAAATATGATCAAAAGATAAATGATTTCTATGTTTGTAAAGTAATTTGGAAATTTGTTTGAGATATGATAGTAAAAACACTTTTAAAGAAGCTCTAATTAAAGCCCACTAAAGGGATCTATTTGCTCTGATAGTGTTAACAGAAGAATTTGAGAATTTTAGGAAAACAGAAAAGCAGTTTTCTACTACTTTAAAACTCTAGTCTAGTCTATGTCTACTCTGCATGTCATCCCCTCTACCCAATGCTTAACACTTTTTTAAACATTATGGTGCTTGCATCCTAGATTATCTGAATGTTCCTTTCACTGTGTATAATACCGCTGCTTCAGACACTGTCCCCACCCCTTCAAGGAGATAAAATCGGGGATTTTAGGGAAAACATTCTTTAATATTTATCTTAGAAAAAGATGCTTGGATGAGAGGCATTTATAATAGCTTCATCTCCCCCACAGCATCCTGCCCCAGCCTTCCTTGGGGGGGATTCCTGGCTATTGTCCCTACTAACTCCACTTTTAATGATTCTTTTTTTTTTCCCTCTCAAATTTGGCCCCTGCATTTTTAACCTACTTGTGAGATTTGTTTCCTTCAGGTTCCTAGATATGAACTTCCAACTATTTGTTCATCCTGAATACCATTGACTAACTGATTCTGACACTCAGTACCCCTCTGAATGCTATTACTGTCATCTTGCCTCCCCTCTCCAGTCTGGACCTCACTAGGCAGGAATAGCTCTATGCCCCTTATCGGCATGAAGCAGCTCCAGAAGATGAGATCTCCACCCCTTATTCCCAAGTGAATTTGGGGCCCAAACTGCTTGAGAGGGGAAAATAATGTAATATGATTTTGTGACCCCCTGATTTTAGGAATACTTCTGTTCTAACAAAAAGTCAGTAGTCCTAAATCTTCTAGTTTTGTTAAGAGCATTTCTATAAGATGTTTATAACAATGTGACCTGGTTCCTCAGCAACCCCTAAATCAACATCAGTAAATGGGAAGCTGTAGGAGAAAATTTATACAAAGTATGCAAAGAGAAAGGTTCTCAGGCAGTCTCTTCTGATACCCTCTCTTTGTATAACATTATAAAAATTTGCGGAGAAATAGAAGGTAAGAATAGAACTTTGAAAGTCATTCTTGATTGTTGGGGCTGTCTTCAAAGCATATGAGCCCTTTGATCCCCATTCAGAGAAGCAGTTTGTAGACTTTGCGTATGCATGGTATCTGCCAATGGGAAAAAAGCCAATCCAGCAATTTAGCAACCCATCACAGGTGAGAGACTCTGTCAAGGCATCCCTGCTTATGAGCAATTATGCTATGACCCTCAGACTAAGACCTCTTCCATGGTCACAAATCATTGCTCCTTGTTCAATAAGGGTGTTTCTCCAATGTGGCAAAAAATTTATTGTGCACCAAAGGTCAAGGTGGCCTCTGTACTCCCTCTCAGCAGAGTTCCATACTCTAGCACTTGATAAACAAAAAAGGGTGGACATGTCCCCCAAGAGCAGATTTGTTAAAGCACTATATATCATTATCTCACATTGAATAACATGCCAATTTTTATTTTTTTTTTCTTCACTACATCATTTTTCCTCAAAGAGGAACAGGGAAGGTTAAGGGGCCAGCTCTGCCACCCAGCCTTCCCATCACAATATGTGATGTGGAAGGATGTCAACAGAACATGGAGATCCTCCCCTATGTGTTATTACAAATTCTAACTTTGACAGCTTTAGTCTGATACTATTCATTTTTTTTAATTAAAGCTTTTTTATTTACAAAACATATGCATGGGTAATCCCTCAACATTGACCCTGGCAAAGCTTTCTGTTCCAAATTATTTCCTCCCTCCCTCCCCTCCCTCCCCGAGATGGCACAACCTATTCATTTTCATTATAAATATGACCCTTTTCATAGGCTTTTGGATAGCAAGAATGTTGCAACCTCCAATTGCATAAAAAAGGGCTTTAAGTCTGTAGTGCAACAAAGTATACAACATTTCCTCAATCTAACAACCACTCTTATGGGTATATTGGGATAGAACTGTGACACAACTCCCAATTGGGAAATCCATCTATCACCCTGTTGGGATCCGGACTTATGGAAGCTGATCCTCCTTTTCTGTATTGCAGAACACAGCAGAGACTTTGTCACACAATTTGGAATCAGACTTATGTGTCCTAACATAATGACTCTCCATGGAATATTATTGTTCTGTAAGAAAACGACCAGCAGGATGATTTCAGAGAGGCCTGGAGAAACTTGCATGAACTGATGCTAAATGAAATGAGCAGAACCAGGAGATCATTATACACAGCAACAAGACTATATGATGATCAGTTCAACAATCTCTTCAACAATGGACATCACTCTCTTCAACAATGAGATGTTTCAAACCAGTTCCAGTTGTTTAGTGATGAAGAAAGCCATATACCCCTAGAGAGAGGCCTGTGGGAACTGATTGTGGACCACAACATAGCATTTTCACACTCTCTATTGATGTTTGCTTGCATTATGTTTTCCTTCTCAGGTTTTTTGTTTTGTTTTGTTTTTTTGTAGATCTGATTTCTCTTGTACAGCAAAATAACTGTATAAATATGTATACATATATTTGATTTGTCAAGTATTTTAACATAAATTACATGTATTAGACCTCCTGCCATCTAAGGGAGGAGGTGGAGGGAAAGAGGGAAAAATTTGTAACAGAAAGCTTTGCAAGGGTCAATGTTGAAAATTACCCATGCATATGTCTTGCAAATAAAAAACTTTAATTTTTTTAAAAAAATGACTCTCGTAATTGCCATATGAGTGGGGGATACCCCAAACAGAATTGGTGGGGTGGGGAAATAATCAAAAGCGGAATGATCAGATTTGGAAAATCACATTACTGTTCACTCCTATAGAGGGATATTTTCAGAATAGAAATAACAATGTATCATATAATGCTACTGTGCAGGCATGTGTGGGAAATGATTATGCTTTCATGTGGGAAGAAATTGATCAAATGACAATAACAAAGATAGAAGGAGTTTATAATGTTACTTGCAGAGAATGCAAGGTTTCTGAATATATGGGAAGTAAGGTTAATACCAGTATTGTGTTTGTTATTATGACGCTTTCATTTAAAATGTTACCTGTATAGACTGATAATTGCTATCACACTCAAGCAGATTATTCCTTGGAGAACACTGAACATTTACTCTGCAAATGTAGAAAAAGATGTATTTCATGTGTTGTTTTTGGCATAATTGCATTAATTTCTATTTTAACTTCCAGTGACTTGATTGCTATGTCTGTAACCCCTGTTCAAAATCAAGTAGTTCAAACTAATTATTTGCATGAACTTACTCTGAACAGTTCTGTGGGGTTTGCTATACAGAATAAAATTAATAAGGAGTTTTATGAAGCTATAAATCAATTAAGGGAAATATTCTTGAAATGGGACAAGAAGTGGAAATATTGAAGATTAAAGATTGGTGTGTAATTATAAGTTCACTGTTCTGAAGAATCCACGGGCTTCATCAATACCAGAAGTGTACATGATGTACCTGAAAAGTCAATTGCCTGTTACTATATCCTCCACCCCATTTCTTTAGAGATGCAAAGTCCCTAAGTGTGGTGCATTATATATTTTTCTGACTTATTCAATGTATTGATTTTGCTTGTTTTACTTTTATTTATTTTATGTAGGGAGGAAGTCTCATTTGTTATTCTTTAAAAATATTGTATATGGGTCCCTGGGAGGCCTACTGGTTGAAATTCTGGTGATGTGAAAAACAAGTTAATTAAAAAAAAAAAAAAACCGCTTGCCCTAAAAGAAGCAAAGAACCATAAGATTTTTGGACTCCAAGTGACAGAGACTGTGTCTTTCCTTCTTAATTTTCTCTTCTCAGGACTCAACATCCTCAATTTCTTCTACACTAATTTCCTTTCCAAGGATTTGAGACCCTTCACCATTCTGCTGCTCCGGAAGTCCATCAGCTCCTAAAACAGGGCGAAGCCAGAGCACTGCATTCCGGGAATTGTAGTCTTTGGGCTTATTTATGATGAGGTTCTGCGGAGCAAGTCTTGGGGTGGAGGAAAGAGATAGAAGGAGGAAAAAGGGGTTGGGGGGAGGAAAGAGAAACTAGAGCCGAAAGCGCTCACGTGATTCAAGGTCAGGTGGTTGCTCCCTCTTCTCTGCCCCCGTAAACACCCTGTGATTGGCTGAACCTAATTCCGAACGACGACAAGCGGGGCAAGACCCGGAGCGCAGGCGCACTATTCTCAGAAGCTCGGGAGTTGGGTGTCTATACGGCCTGACCATGGCGCTCAACAGGAACCACTCGGAGAGCGGAGTGATTGTCAACAACACGGAGAAGTGAGCGGCGCCGCGGAGGGATCCGTCGGGGATGCGTAAAGGCCAGAGCTGGGGGGAGGGGGGGAGTTGGGGGGTTGGGGGGGGGAGTTGAGTCGTCGAAGAAGGTGGGGACAAAAGTGGAAGGAAAACATAGGGCCGGGAGGGGCGGGGAGGGGCGGAGAGAGCCACGGCTAGGAGAGGGGGAGGGAAGGCGGAGGCGGGGAATTCCCCCCCACACTCCAAAACTTACCCCACTGGGAGCTGCAAGATGGACCAAGGACTGCAACAGCTTGGGGTGCGGGGGAAGGAACTGAGAGCTTTTTGGGTGGGAGTAGTTGGAGACGGATTAGGGACCAAGGCCAGCATCAGATTGGTGAGCGAAGGACGGTAACCTCGAAGATTGGAGTAGAAAGTTGAGCTGGGGTCTTGTAGATTGAAGTCCAAGAACCTTAGGGTTCGGCATTTCCCTTTTGGTGTTGGAATCCCTTTTAACTCCCACCTGCAAGCCCTGCTGAGCCAACCTCCCCTCTCCCCACTCCCTAAGCTTGGTTGATGTAGCTAGCCATGAGAGAATGACGTTTGAGCTGAGAACGATATTGGGGGTCGTTTGATGCAATTCCTTCATTTTTCTTAGGGAAGATTATGAAAGGGAAACAATCGAGAAGGACAAGAGAATTATGGATTACTACCTCCCATCCTATTTAACAAACACAACCTTTCTGCTCCAAAATAAACAACTTTTTTCACTGCTAGAGAGAGGTAGCTAAGACCTCTTACATTGACCATGTGGATGGATGCTCATTAAATTCATCGACTTCTCCCTTCTGTTTGGAGGAGGATGGGGTGGCCAGGCAATAAATGATACTGCAGTGCCTCACCTCCCAGAAAAATTCAGTCCCACGTTGTGTTCCCTACTGTTCCTCCCTCCTCCCCTTTGCCTACTGTGAACAGAGGAAAGGGTGCTACCCCTCAAGTATGTCATGTTATCTGCCTTTTAGTAGCCGCCGAGTCCCCACAAAGTTGAAAGGAAAGAGGAAAGAAGTATTTAGGGACCAAAATTCTTGGGAAGCAACCCTTTTCACCTCCCTACACAGTACTTAACAGGCTCATCCTGTTTCTAGTAATTAACCTATTTTTTTCTACATTGTTCCACCCATATTCTTTCAAGTGGAAAGGTTTTGGCATGTGTCTTGATGTTTCTCAAACAGGATGCTCCAGCTTTCTGCTTGCTCTTGCATAGTTTCCCTTCCCCCCTCCTTTGGAATTAATTTTAGAATCACTTGTTTCTCTCAAAATTCAACAAATTCAATCTTCTGCATGATACATTTCCTAATTGCCCAATTGCCCATCTGCTAATCTTCAATTTATCTCTTAATTATTTTATAAATGGACACACACACAAACACACACACACACATATGTATATAAACAAACACTTTCAGGGCAGGGACTTTTTTTTTTTAATATTTGTATATATACAGCATCTAGCACAGTGCCTGGTATATAGTACTGCTTAATAAATGAATGTTCAGTTTAATTGGTTAGAGTAGGAGGAAGACAGACCCAACTGCTGTAAATGTCATTTGATTTTTATCTTGTAATCAGAGATATCCCATGATGTTTATTGATTTGTGACCTTTTTGTGTCCAAATAGGTTCTTGGAACAAGGAAACATTGTTGCTGTCATTATCATCTCTTGTGACTCTTTCATTCTTGGTGGGAGTTTCTGGACAAGCACTATGTCTAGCTTTGCCTCCCACACTTCTAAATGCTCTGTGACTGTTAAATAAGAATGTTCCTTCCTTTACATAAATTCCTTAGCTTTATTCCAGGAAATTGGTGTATAAATGAAAGTTAAAATTTGAATCTACTTTGTACTTTTATTATTTAAAGGAACCCTGTAGTGAATCCTCTAATCATTTCATAATTTATCTTTTTTATATTTTCTTTAAGTGAACATGCCCACTACTAGGTATTTCATAAAGTAACAGAATTGGAAAGGACTTAATGAGTGATCTAGTGCAATCCTTATTCTTAACATTGATAATAAACTCAATAAGTTGTCATATAATCTGCCTTTGAAAATGAGGACAAAAGATTTGTCTGTGGTGACATCAGCTTTAACCTTGCAAACTGGAATTTCCCTTCCTCAGCTGGCACTTATTCCAGGTGGAACTGGTTGCACTGTGTTTGGGATTTTGCTGACCACTGCTTGTTGGGACTGGGAGGGAGTAGATGCAAAGGGAAAAGAGGAATATGAGGGACTGTGGAAATTACACAGCTTTTTAATCTAGATTTCAGGGCACATCCCCAATCTCTTTTTTAACCTTTTTTTTTTCCTCTTCCCATTGTAGCATTCTGATGACTTATGATCATGTGGAGCTCTCCTTCAGTGACATGGATCATATGACAGATGCCTTCAAAGGGACCAAGAAAGGCAGCCTTTATTTGACTCCTTACAGAGTAAGTTTGGAGTCCTTACCTGTCATTTTGAGGCCTGACACTTTAGGAGAGTGACTCAGATTTCTAGAAACATTGACAGAAGTCACCGTGTTAGATGGTCCCTGAAACATTAATGACTTTTATTTTCCCCTCTCCCATGGTGTTTCCTTGTCAACAAGTTCCTCCTAGGACTCTACATTGTTTTCAGTTGCTTAGTTGAGTTTCTACAAAAGTCTAACATTGTCACCTTCCATTTATATATAAATGACTATAGCTATTGAATTGACATAGACCTAGAGCAGGCTAAGTATTTTTCCTTTTGATTTCAACAAAAGCAGCTGTTAGCGGGAAGCTTCTCTGCCTGTACAAAATGATCAATATAATGACACAGCAACAAATGCCCCAGCCAGAAATTGGCCAACAATGACTTGTAGAGTGAGAAATAACCAAATAGCAAAAATTTGCTTACTTCCCAAAGACCTAATAAACTGGGACTTCATTAGCCCCAGGTTTTTCCTGGAAAAGATCCATTCCCCGGACAGCTAGGTGGCACAGTGAATAGAGTACCAGTCATAAAGCCAGGAAGACCTAAATTCAAATCTGGCCTCAGACATTTAACACTTCCTAGTTATGTGACCCTGGACAAGTCACTTAACCCCAGTTTTCTCAGCAGATAAAAATAAAAATTAAAAAATAGAAAAGATCCTTTCCTTTAGTTGCCTCGAAGACATATTTGTGTTGTCCTTTGGAAGGGACCTTGTGTTGTTCTTAATTGTCATGGTTTAGCAGAGTAGGAGAGAAGATTTCATCTAAATGGACCTGTATCTATGACCCTGTATCTATAGGTCATATAGCATATGTTGCATTCTTAGCATATATTGCTTTGTTGTTTCATATATAATTGACCTTCTTGCGTAAGTTTCTCACTTTAATTTGTGGTTCAAAAAGTCTACCAAAAAAAAAAAAAAAACAACCTGAAGCACAGACAGATCTGACAGTGTCACTCCTCTGCACAAGGATAGCTTTTCTATTTTTACAATCAAATGCAAATAACCTTCTTTATCACAGCCAGAATCCAGCCTAACTATCCTGTTACATATTGTTTCCGTTTACATACTTAGTCTTATTTTTGTTCTTCACATATCGTGCTTTGCCTCCTGTCTCACACATATGATCTTCTATCTCCTGTCTCAGGGCCTTTGCAGAGGCTGTCCCCCAGCCCTTCTTAATTTTTACTCATGGATTCCCTTGATTCCTTCAACACTCACTTCAAATCCCATATCCCCATGAGACCTATTACCTTGCACATATTCACATAATTAATTTCTTCACATATATTTAATTTACAGATATGTTTGTTTATATGATCATGTGTATGTTTGGATATTCTGTCACAGAATGTAAGCTTCTTGAAAACAGACACTGTTGCATTTCTAGTTTGGGAGACTTGTTGCTTAGTACAATGTCTGCCTCATTGCAAATATTTAAGAAATTCTTGTGAATAAAGCCACCTTGGATAAGAATTAACTTGTCCTATTACCCTCATCCCCAGGGTCTGCCACTGTACATTGGATATGATGTTGGGTTACACTGATATGATGGAACAAGCAGATTGAGGCCTCTTTGAAACTAGGGGTACATTTGCTGAACAATAGAAAAAGTCTTTGGAAGATTAAAAAGTCCTAGTAAAACAGCTTCAGATTTTCTCTAGTTGATACCATTCATTGTTCCCACAGGTAATTTTTCTGTCCAAGGGAAAGGACTCCATGCAGTCATTCATGATGCCGTTTTACCTAATGAAGGACTATGAGATCAAGCAGCCTGTTTTTGGTGCAAATTACATCAGAGGAACAGTGAAGGCAGAAGCAGGAGGTATGTGAGATTGAGCTAGGGCACAGACAAGGCTACTAGAAAGGAATATATATATATATATATGTATATATATATATATAAATTTATTTTATTAAAACTTTTTATTTGCAAAACATGTATGGGTAATTCTTCAACATTAACCCTTACAAAGCTCTCTATTACAAATTTTTCCCCCTAGTCCCCATCCCTCCCCTAGATGGCAGGAAATCCACTACATGTTAATTATGTTAAAATACTTGACAAATCAAATATATACATATTTTCTAGAAAGGAATTCTTAGCTTTTGCCTTGAGGACATTTGCCTGAAAAAAATTTCCAAATCAAAACAGGAAAATATAGCTAATCAGTTAGAAGTCTACAAGCTAGAAAAGGACATTTGTTTTTTAGGAGCTGCAAACATGTTACTATTTTAAATAATAGCTTAGGTCTTTCCATGTAAATGAAAACAAAATTTTGCCATCTGTCCCCAGAAATTATCTTTTTAAAATATCAGTGTTCTGGTCTGGGTGCAGAAGAGGAGCTCTTTTTAGGTGCAGAGATGTCTTTTGGGGGAAAGGGCTTTAAAGATCTGCTGGCTTGAGAGAACTGGGCTTTCATTTAATCTTCCTCAACTGAGCTGGTCCTATCATTTAGGAGTCTATGGTTATCCCCAACTGCACCTTGTGGCCTTTGCTTAAGTTCTCTTGGGCCAGCTGTGGTGGAGGAGCCTTCTGCAAGACTTAGTTCCCTTTTGGCCTGTAGAATGTATCAATATTGATAACTTTGTCCTGCCCCTGAAAATTTTTGGCCTCATGGGATCACTGCTATTGTTGGTGTTATTGAGGCTTAGCCCTAAGCTGAGAGACCCTTTCTCTTGGTTGGGATCCATTGTGGTTGGATCTTGCCATCCTGCCCCTCTCCTCATTCCTCTGACCCTATCTAATGATAATGCATCTCCCATCTGCAAAGACTGGAGTACTCCATTAAGGATCTTAGCACCTGGGGCTCAGCTTGTTCAGGAAAAGCTCTTTGTTCTGATGACAAATGCCAGTGGAAAGGAAGCATGCGACTAAGCCAGGGCCCAGTGCAGGCCAAAGTCCAGGCGAAGTCTTGGCAATGAAGGAAAGAGAAGTGCTGATCAGATTGCACAGCTGAGCCAAACCTTTCTCTGCAGGCCTCCAGAGGAATTGGACAGAGTCCCAGAGAGGACAAATAACCATCTCTTTAGATACAGTCTAGCTTTCTTTCTATTTCATTATTTGCTCATAGTTTTCTCCCTTTTCTTTACCCAGGTGGCTGGGAAGGGTCAGCTGTGTATAAATTGACCTTTGTAGCAGGGGGTGCCATCGAGTTTGGACAGCGAATGCTACAGATGGCTGCCCAAGGTATGAAGACTTTGAAAACTGGTACCAAAGATAGTGGTTTGTTTTTTTTTTTTTTTTTAGGATTGGCTGGGTTGGTCTGTGGGCATCTTGGGCGGGGTAGGATCTCAGAATCTGAACCATAGGAAACAGGAGCTCTGAATTACATTCTCAGAGAGGCAAAAGGAAGAAAGAAATCAATTAAGAATTGTCAATTCTTTTTTGGGGGGGAAGGGTGTAATACTTTTTTTTTTTAAAGTATTTTATTTTTCCAAATACATGCAAAGGTAGTTTACAACATTCACCTTTGTAAAAACTCTGTATTCCAGATTTTTCTCCCTCTCTCCCTCCTTCCCCAAAATAGCAAGCAATCCAAATTTAGGTTAAATAGTACAGAGAATTTTAAATTCTTGAGATGACATTTACTCCCTTCATCTGAGCTCCACATCAGTATCTATTCTTTATTGTCCTCTAATTGAGTAAAGCTTCTGTCCCTTTTATTCTGTGATTGCAGCCTCCAGAGGTGAAGTCCCCAATGGAGCTTATGGGTATTCTTACATGCCCAATGGAGCCTATGCTTTTCCTATGCCAACTGCCAATGGAATGTACCCAAATCCTCCAGGTTATCCCTATGCACCACCTCCACCTGGTGAGTCTGTTTTGCTTCTGCTGGGCACTGGCCAATTGGGTTAAAAGGAGGGTTTGTGAGTATATGTAAATTTGAATATGTTTAAGATCTAACAGAAACTCGATGTACATTTGCTTGTGTTGACATGCTTGTGTTGAATTATATGTGTGACTCATGGTCAGGTGTTTTCCATAGAGAGCCATCTGTCCAGGGTGGTTATTTGGTTCTTACTGTTTTGCCAGAGTTTTATCCAGGACCTCCCATGATGGATGGGGCCATAGGGTACATGCAGCCCCCACCCCCTCCATATCCTGGACCCATGGAGCCACCTGTTGGTGGTCCTGATGTACCATCTACTCCCGCAGGTAAGGGACCCATCATGACCTAGAAGCAGCTCAAACATGCTGGCAATGCTCCCCTTATAGGAGGGTCCACCTTTCAGGTGTCTCTAGATTACCTTAGAAAGTGGAAAGGAACCTGACAAAGTAAATGTAGACATTCCCCATCCCCTTTTCTATCACTGAATGTAACCTCTAGAGGAACAATGGACCTCAAGACTTCTCCAGTGAGTAATTCCCAGTGTCTCCTTTGCTGAGTTGATTAGAGCTGGGTGGGATGTGAGGGACACCAGCATCTGCTTCCAGATTACAATCAGTGAAGCCTGGGGAACTATTGACTCCACTCTTTTGGGACCTCCTTCCCTTGGAGAAAGGAGAGGAGGATAACCCACATGTGCTTGGGATATGTGTTTCTCTCTAGCTGAAGCAAAAGCTGCTGAAGCTGCTGCCAGCGCCTACTACAATCCTGTCAATCCCCATAATGTCTACATGCCCACGGTGAGTGTTCTGGGGGGTGGCCTGGAGGGCAGCAGCCTCCCCAGGTAAACGACCATATAGGCACCATTCCAGGAGGGTGGGGGAAGGAAATTGTTTGGAGGTTTCTCCTGTGTCCTTAGAGTTGGTCCCATTTCTTTTTCTTTTCTCTTCAGGACCAGCCCCCACCACCTCCATACTACCCCCCAGAAGACAAGAAGACCCAGTAGATGCACCTGCAGTCTCCTCTTCACTCACCTGCTCCTCCTTTCCCCAGAGCTGAGCTTGGAGCTGGGGTGGGGGGAGGCTTTTGTCAGACCAAGGCCTTTGCTCTAGGCCTGTGTGTAGTTAGCAGTAACAGGCATGAAAAGAAAGGGAATAGCCCAGGAGGGTTCCATTTGGCCGGGGGCATTGATAAGTCTCCTCTGCCTTTGGCAGTGGGACTTTTCACTCAGTCACCATTTCCCTTTTACTCCTATTGCATTAACACAGCTTCCCATAAAGGAGGGGGCTGGTCTGACCAGCTCCTGGGCTCCTATCCAGAACTCTTATTTTTACATTCATTTTGGAATATTCTTGTGACTCCTCTCAGCTCAGATCAGCAGAGGTATCTCTTGTTTCCCAGACCTGGGGAGGTGGTTTGATCTCCCCCCCAAGAGTCCCCTTGAGTCTCTGCCCACATTCCGTCTCCACTCTGCTCTCACTCTTTGGCTGAGAAGTCTAGTCTGAGTTTCCAGTGTGACCATATGATTGGGTGGTGGCAAGCCCTTAGGAGTCCCTTTTCCATTCCCATCCCTCTTGGGGTGTCCCACCTGTTCATACTCCTACTTTCTTTCCTTTTATATCCCCACCACTTTGTTGTGGTTTTTGATCGTGAGTCTGCTGCAGGACTGGAGGAGGGAAGAATAAAAGGAAGACTGTTCAGCTTGGGAAAAATATGCAAAAGACTGCTTGGCTTTGCTCCCTTGTTTTCCTAGCTCGTGCTTTTTGAGGGTCTTGTTCCCTCCTGTGCCCAGAGAACTGCCTAGGCCTGGAGCTGAAGATTACATATCTTATCTCACGCTTGTTAGGCTCCTCACGAGAGGGAAATCGGGTGTTCTTGGGGTTGTGTTCGCTGGACCTTGGGGCCTGGCTTAGTCCTGAGTAAAAAGATGTCCATGGTCAGTCCCAGTGCAGTTCTTAGCTCCTCCCTTTGAGCTTCATGCCTGATTGGTGACTCTCCCCTGGACGTACTAATTTCCTCTGATTTCCTCTTGGACTGGCTGAAGTATGAGGTCATCATTATTTAAAAGAAAGCTCCCTATTTATTTGAACAAAAATCCAGTTAATATATTAATGTGAAATAAACCCTGTTGCACCTTGATTTGTTTGCCAAAACAATGATGTAGTAAAGATGAAGTAGCTTGACTTTGCTGTCTCCCTGTGTGATGCCTGAGCCAGGATCCCTGACCTGCCTGGGGGCGTGGATTAGCAATAGGGAGCCTGGGTTGAGTATGGGTGACTCCTGGGAGGATTCATACTCTCACTTTCCCCATCTTCTCCAAGGTTGAGCCCTAGTCTTGATCCCAATATTCCCCAGCTCAGAAATTGCCTTCTGCGGCCCTGTCTGCCAAGTGTGAAGGATTGTGGGATGCTGTTTGTCCTCTAGGTAACCCTTTCTTTTGCAGTCTAGTACCAGGCTGAGAGCTCTCAATAAAAAATGTAGAACACAATGGTGGGTCGTGGTTTGGACTAGAGAAGAAAGCCAGTTGCCTTGTTCCTTGTCTTGTTCTCTTGGAGTAATATGGCAGTATCCCCTAGGCAGAATCAAATTCTTGGGCACAACCCTTGTGCTCTTCCCTGGAATTCATTAGTTGCTGAAGTACATACAGCAGGACCACAGGACCACGGGGCTCTGGGCTGTTAGGTGGCCACTTCACCAGATCTCTGCAGATCCTTCGTAATAGCTCTCTGAAAAGTGCTCAGCCCTGGGAGTGTAACTTTGCTATTCCCAGATGCTTACTTCCTCTTTTAGCATAGGGCACTCCCCAAGTCCTGGACTTCAGAGTTGGAACCTAGCTGCCAGGACTATTGCTGCCCAAGCTAACATCCCAGGAACTCGGGAAATGGGGGGAAGGTAGCCAGACTTGTACTATTCCCCATGCTGGGGGCTATGTAGTGCTGCTGCCATTATCTTGTTCGTGAGTTATCTGGAAGACTGTCACCCCACCAACTTGGATTAGAAGCCCAATCTGAGGATTCATGCCATGGGAGATTGCCAAGGTCAGTCAGGACAGACAGCTGCCTTCCTGCTGTGATAGAATACACCATACCTTAACAGTCCAGGACCAGAAAGAGAAGCTATCAGACTTCTTGCTTCTCATTGCCACTTTTTCCTTTGTCACCATCATCATTGAATCCCTTCAACTTGTATGAACAGGCAGTGGAGGAAATCAGTTATCAATAGTCATGAAAAAATGGTATAAATCACTTGTTTAAAGAAATGTGTATTAAGGCAACTGAGTTACCACCTCACACCTAGCAGATTGATGTGACACAGGAAAATGACAACTGCAGGAGGGGATGTGGAAAAAAAAAATAGGGACACTAAATGCACTATTGGATTTAATTGGAACCGATCCAACTATTTTGGAGAATGACTTGAAACTCCCCGAAGTACTATAAATCTGTGTTTTATACAGTAATTTCACTTATTAAATCTGTGTCCCAAAGAGATCAAAGAAAAAGGACCCAGTGCAAAATTATAACTCTCTTTGTTAATGGCAAAAATTTAGAAACTCAGGAGGGAATGCCCATCAATTGTGGAATGACTAAACAAATTGTGTAATACTACAAAATGGAAAGACTAAAAAGACACAATGTAAAGTGAGCAAAACCACAACATTGTACACAGTAATAGCAAGATTGTAACAATGGTCAACTATAAAAGAATACAGTGATCCAAGACAGTTCCAAGAAACTCATGAAAAATGATGAACTGAGCGCTTTTTAAAATTTTTCCTGGGGTTTTTGGTTTGGGTTTTGTTTTTGTTTTTTAATAACATGCTAACATGGAAATATATTTTGCATGACTTCACATATTTAAAAAAAAAAAAAAAGCCCCAAACACTCCATTCTGCCCAGAGCCTTGTAACAATTATCTATGGACCTTCAAGCCACCCTTCCTCAAGATCAGTGAGCAGCTCACTGATCCCTTTCAAATACTTGGGCTCCCCAATTCTTCTATCACTTAAACTCTAAGGGTCTCAGTCATCAGTTTATCTAACCCTCACAAACACTTGGTCACATTAGTCTCCTCTCAGCATCAAAAAAGTTATCCTTGATACTAGCCCTTCACTGTATTTGGTTCCCATTACATTTGCTAAGTGGAGAAGCTGAGTGGCAGAGGGCCACTGGTGTGTCTTTGAAAGGAGAAAGTTGGCTTTGGGTGGGACTGGGCTTAAGAACAAAGATATCAAAAAAAAAAAAAGAACAAAAGATATCTCCCTTTTCCTTTTTTGGGTGTGGTCAGGTATCACCTTGGTGGAATGTCAACTTTCGGGATAGGCTAGGTGTAAACCTCCCAGGTATGCTAGCCACGTGGTTGTTAATGCAGGAAAACTTATTTATCCTGGTAGGGAAAAAGGCTTTCCCTCTCCTGCAGTCCTGGGGCTTTGGGGAGCCAGTGTGGGGCTAGCTCCTGGAATACTCGGTCAGACCTGTGCTGCTCATCTCCTAGACTGTCCTCCCTGGATCTGTGTCTGCTAGCCAAACACACCCAGACACACAGAAGGCTAGTGGGATTCGACATTGCAGCAGAGTACCTCCTACGAGGTCCGAGGTCCGGCTTCTGACTCTTAGAAGGGGGAGGGACAGTCCAGAGGGAGGGATCCAGACAGAAGGAAGAAGAAAGGGACCGGAGCACTCAACCTCTAGCCCCCTGCATGGTGAAACCCAGTAAGGAAGGCCCTTTGACTTCCTTTCCTCTTCTTCCTCTCCCCGCCTCCCTTTCACCCAACACTTCCAGCCTTACCCCACCGAGGGTAGTGGTACCCTGAGCAATTTTGCACAATCCAGTGTTACAGACTGGTGTCCCCCATCAGAGGGGAAGCAAAGAACTAGCCATCATGGCGACACCTCTCTCTCAACCCTTACGGCGGCTGCCTCTCTTGCGCCAGGCCATCAAGATGAAACGCCAGAAGGCCAAAGACCTTTTGCTGGAGACCCCTCCTCAAGCTGACGAAGAGGTATAAAGAATTGTAGGGGGAAGAGGCTAGGTAAGGGGGGGAGGGAGGTGGGGGCCTTGTGTCTAGACTAGGGCCTGTGCTCAGATGTAGAGGATGCCCTGACAGCCAGTCTCCAGGCCCAAGGAAGCAGTACTGGGGAACTGCTCTTCCTAGGGGATGGCCGGCCAGCAGAGGGGGGCTTTCTCTGTGACTCCTTAGTGAGGAACGTCAGAGAGAAGGGCAGGGCTGCAGCCGAGCTCTGCTGAGGGGTGCTCTGTGATATTTTCTAAAACCTAGGCCCCTAATAATCCTCCCTGGAAGCTGGAAGGGGGCCCTGCCAGACTACAAGCCCCTCCCTGCCCAGCACCTTCCAGCCTTAGCTCCTAAGAGTGGGCAGTGCCCTGGAGAGGAAGGGGCTTGAAAGAGGCTCCCTCCCTCGGGCTGTCCATCTCCCCATCCTCCTCCCACCGGCTCCTGACAGCTCCCATGGCCCACACTGTTCTCTGAAGGAGGCCTCACACTTCCGCTGCTGATGTGTTTGTAGGGGAGGACTTGAGGTTAGATAAGCAATGTGGTTTCCTCTGGGGGAGGCTGGCGGGAAGGCAGAGTGGAGAAAGGGGAACCAGGCCTAAGAAAGCAGGCACGTACCCCTGGCTTCTCTGGAGCTCAGCAGAGGGCAGGCTCCCCCAAAGCCGATGGACCCTCACAGTGGGCCTCCGCAAGGCCTCAGGCATGGCCAGGCTGGCCAAGAGGTAGCCCATCTTCTCCACCCTGACCTGGGCTTTGGCCCTGTGCTGGGCGGGGAGAGATGGTGCCATTCTAGGGGGGAGGAAGCAAAGCTAGCGGCCGTGCTGACGGCGGAGGAGCACTAGGACTCCTGCCCCCTTCTTGGAAAGATCTCCGCAGCTGCCTGGCAGGCTGCACCCGGCCAACCATTTCTCTGGGTGTCCCTTGGGATTGCGCTGGGTGGACTCTGGTTCTGGCTCCTGCCCTAGCACAGAGTTCACATGGTGAGTCTTCCTGTCCTTCCTCCCTAGATGGAGCCCCCATCTCATCACTTCTCCCCAGAGGAGGTAAGAGGAGCCCCGGGTGCTCCAGAAGCTCTGTAGCTAGGCTAGAGGTGGAGGGTGCAGGTGGAATCCTAGGAAAGTCCATTAGGGTGCTTAGCCCCTGGTTTCTGAGCCCCTTCACTGTGCCTAGGGGGTGCCCTAGGTCCCTGTTCTGGGCAATGGTAGTGGGAGGCAATAGAGCTGGAACTCGGGATGGGGGGGTTGGAAATAATGCTCAGGGCTAGTTGGACTGGGGGGGACCAGGGACCTCGGCCACCTGGGAGTATCTCAACTCAATTTACTCGGTACTTATAGAAGGCTCTGCTCTATGAGGAAGCTCTCTATACAGTCCTGCACCGGATAGGCCAACCTGAGCCCAAACATGTAGCAGAAGCTGCCCAGCTGCTGAGCTATCTACAGGAGGTAAGACATAAAACCCATTGTCCATCCTTCTGCCCCAGATTCTCCCACTATCCCCCTGCTCCGCCCCCCTCCTGCCTTGGAACTTGTACATCATGTCACCATAGTGAAATGATACAGACTCAAGGCCCTTCTTTCTTCTAATCTAACATGGCTATTCCTCAGCCCACACCATCCTCCTCCTCCTCCTCCTCCTCCTCCTTCTCTCTCTCTCTCTTTCTGTTTCTGTCTCTCCATCTCTCTGTTTCTCTCTTTTCTCTGTCTCTCTTTGTCTCTCTCTGTCTCTCTCCATCTTTCTGTTTCTTTTCTCAGTTTCTCTCCATCTCTCTGTCTTTCTCTCTCTCTCTCTCTCCATCTCTCTGTCTCTCTCTGTCTCTCTGTCTCTGTCTCTCTCCATCTGTTTCTTTTCTCTCTGTCTCTCTTTTCTCTCTGTCTCTGTTTCTCTCCATCTTTTCATCTCTGGCCACCTTCCCCTCATTCCCTAGGCCTTTCACATGACACCTGAGGTACATCAACAGCTGTTCCAAAAAGTTCAGGATCTTGAGGTAAGGGAGGCAAGGGAGGTGGGAAAGGTAAAACCTGGGCCTGGGGGAGAGGGACTGGGTGGCTCCAGCCATTTCTGGTCTCAGCACCCCCCTCTTACCCCTCTCCTTTCAGAAGCCCTTGTTTTGTCTGAAGGTGACAGTAAAGCAGGCCAAAGGCATTCTTGGAAAGGATGTCAGTGGTGAGTCCAGAAGGGGGGCAGGGTCCTTCCTATTCCCTTCTGTGGGATCTAGGATACTTTCCAAATAGGATGGGAGGGGATTCTCTCCAAGCCCTTCTCCCAAAACTGTATGAAACCTCAAACTAAGAAAGTTATCACTGCTTCTCTTCACTGGTTACCAGATCCCTACACGCCTGGTTTCATCTCTCACTTCTTTTTGGTCATTTTGGGTTTTCCTGCTTTCTACCCTCACCCCAACCGCCATCCCAGAAAGAGATGAAGAGACCAGATTTCTATGATTTTAAATTAGGGATGAGGAAGGACCAAGCTTAATGGCTGATTTTCTCTCCCTTTTTTCTCATTCCCTTCCCTTCATCTCTCCTCACCTGGTACTAGGGTACAGTGATCCCTACTGTCTGTTGGGCATTATTGAGCATGGAGTGAACATGGCAGACAATGGCCCAGGGCCAAATCGGCGACGGCAGAAGGCCGTAGTGAAGAACACAATCCCTGAAGACCAGACCCACAGGACTCAGGTCATCAGTCAGACCCTCAGCCCTGAGTGGGATGAGACTTTTTTCTTGTAAGTATCTCTTCTTTTCCCCAAATTCCCATGTTTAACCTATGTTGCCATAATTCCAGCCAGGGGTTCCATTCCCTCCCCTCATCTAATTTTTTTTTTGGGGGGGAGGGAATAAAAGCAGCTGGAGGCTACACTTCAGAGGTAGCTATATATGGTCTACCAAGCTAGTCAGACAGAAGCTATCCTAGTATTATATGGACCAGTGTTATATATAGAAGGTTCAGAGTACAGAATAAAGGAAAAACCTTATCTCTGCCCTCAAGAATCTTAGTCATATACAAGCAATAATTATTCAGACATGGATAAAAGTGCCTTCATAGGTGTGGTTATGGTTGGGGGGGGGTATCTAAATGGCATGAGTGAAAGTTGTGGAAGTAGATTTAGATTGAGTGTAAGGAAAAACTTCCTAATGTAGAGTAGGAGATCTCAAGAAGTAGTGGGTTGGCCCTTACTGGAATATTTACTTCAGGCAAAGTCTGTATTGTTAGGGTTGATGCAGTGAGGAATCTTGTGTATTACTCACTGGACTAGATGGCCTTTTAGATGCCTTTTAGCTGAAAATCTATGATTCTGAGTCAGCAGGTTAGAGAAATAGTTGATTGAATGCAGGAAGGCTTCCCACAGGAGGTAGGCATGAGCCTCAGTTTTAGAGGAAGGGAAGGAGTTACAGCTTGGACAAAGATTCAGAGATGGGAGAGAGAAATGAACTTTGGAGAATGGACAAGAAGGCAGTTTTGTTTTGTTTTCTTCTCAGAAAAAAGGGTATAAACTAGAGGAGAGATAATTAGAGCAGATAGGCAGAATGGGATCTATCACTCCACTCTCCCTTCACCCACAAAACTGCCTTCTTTGTCTCATAGGGAATTTGAAGATATAACCAGTGCCAGTTTTCATTTGGACATGTGGTACGTATGAGGGCTGAGCACTACCATGTTTTCCTGGTTGCAGAGGGAGATTCAATCTACTACCAAATACTGTGGACAGTAGCTCAGATTTGAAACTATGCTCATCTAATCCAACTCATATTTGACCAAGAATTCCTTCCATGATGCGACCAACAAATCACTATCTTTGCTGTTGCTGTTTTTCAATAGTTTTTCAGTTGTGTCTGACTCTTCATGACCTCATTTGGGGTTTTCTTGGCAAAGATCCTGGAGTGGTTTGCCATTTCCTTCTCTGGCTTATTTTTACAGATGAGAAACTGAGGCAGAGTAAAGTGACTTATCCAGGGTCACACAGCTAGTAAGTGTCTGAGGCCAGGTTTGAACTCAGGAAGATGAATGAGCCTTCCTGACTCCACTGTGCCACCTAGCTGCCCCAAATTGGCATCTAGCTTTTTTAAAAAATCCTTTTTGGGGTAAAAGGCCCTTCCAATATTGTGGGGTTTTTTCCCTCTAGGATTGTTACACTTTATATCCTCCCACATTCTCTTCAATCCAGAGACATTGGCCCACTTGTTGCTCATACAAGACAATCCATTTTTCTATTCTGGGCATTTTTTTTTGTTTTCTTACTGTTTTCCTCCAACCCCAGCTAAAACCCCACCTTCTTCAAGAAGGCTTTCCTAATTCCCCTTTAATTCTAGGGTGTTCCCTTTGTGGACTATTTCCAATTAATCCTGTCTATATCTTCTTTGTACAAAGTTGGTTGCATGTTTTCTCTTCCATTAGACTGTAAGTGCCTTAAAAACAAAGACTCTTTTTTACCTTTCTTTGTTTCCCAACATTTAGTGTTGTACCTAGCATATGGTAGGCACTTAATAAATGCTTATGGACCAATTGAGAAGTCCACTCCCACAGAAGATAGCCCACCTTCTTTTGGATACATCTAATTGTCAAGAAGACTTTCCTTAAATCAAGAGGAGCTCTTCCTCTGCAGCTCTTGCCCTATTTATACTTTGAAAACCATTAAGACAAGACCAATTTTTCTTCTCTAGGAATGACTAATAATTGAAGATAGTCATCATATAAGATGGTTTTCCCTGTGATTTCCCTCTTCTAGATTGTCTCTAAATTGTGCTTAAAATGAAGGGCACAGATTTGAATCCAGTACTATAGTTGGACCAGGGCAGAGTAACTATTACCTCTCTTGTTGTGGACAGTCTCTCTCAGTGCAGCCCAAGATCAATTGAGCCATATGTTAACTCCTATTGAAGTTGTAAGTCATTAAAATTCCCAGGTCTTTTTCACAAGGACTATTATCTAGATATACCTCTCCCAGCTTGTACTTGTAAAGTTGTTTGTAAATTTATTTGTAAGTCCAAGGCAATCCCAATAAACTTGGGATAGAAAATATCATCTGCATCCAGAAAAAGAACTATGGAGATTGAATGTAAATCAACACATGTTGATTTATGTTATGTTCATTTCTTTTTTCTGTTGTTTTTTTTTTTTTCTCTCTCATGGTTTTTCCCTTTTGTTCTGATTTTTTTTATTTATTTTCCTGAGGCAGTTGGGGTTAAGTGACTTGCCCAGGGTCACACAGCTAGGGAATGTTAAGTATCTGAGGCCAGATTTGAACTCAGGTCCTCCTGACTTCAGGGCTGGTGCTCTATCTACTGCATGTTCTGATTTTTCTTGCCCAACATGATTCATAAAGAGATGTGTATTTTTAAAAAAGGACAAAAAAATTCATATATAAGACATCATCTCTACTTGTAAACTGCAGATGCAGACTACTGTTCTTACCCAATGGAGTCTTTCTGAACCCTGACCCTGTCATTCAATGTTGTGGCCATTCTTCATAGTTTCATATATGCAAATAAAGATATGATGCTTTTATAAGAGAAACCTCTCTCTGTTCCACATCCCTCATTCCAGCAGAGCTGAGGTCCTTCCTAGCTCTAATTCCTCTGATTCTATGATCTTCCTCTTCCCATAAGGGATGCAGACCAGGTGGAGTCTGTGAGGCAGAAACTGGGGGAGCTGACGGATTTGCATGGTCTCCGGAGGTAAGGACCCCATGATACATAAGGAGGGAACCCAGCAAGTTACATGGGCATGGGGAAGAGGGGTAGAGACTTCTCCGGGACGGAAGGGAGGGGGAGAGCCTGCCTGCCCCTACTCTTGCGCCAGGCTCAGCTAAGGACCTTTGAAGTGGCCACCCTTGGGTATCAAGGCCCAGCCTGAATTTGTCACCTCACTCTCATCTGGGCCTTCTTGGCCCAGCCTGTCCAGCTCCTTCCTCACTGGGCCTCCCTCTCTGACTCAGGATCTTCAAGGAAGCACGAAAGGACAAGGGACAGGATGACTTCCTGGGGAATGTGGTCCTGAGGCTGCAGGTGAGGTAGAAAAAGGGGAAATGAGTAGGAGGGTGGGAAAGAAGAGGATTTAAAGATCATAGTGGTCGGGTCTAGCCTGAAGGTAGATAAGATGTTGATACTTGAAGATGGCTGTAGGTACCAGGAGGAATTCCCTTAAGGGACTTGGCTACGTACCATCCTATGTCATTTTGTACTCACATTCATATTCCCTTTTCCACATGGATATCTTTAAATCATCTGGCATCAGGTGTCCATGCCTAAGGGATAGGACATGTCCTTCATGTTCTCAGTATTCCTATACCTCTATGCCATGTGTGCCATATCAGTATTTACACCTGTCCATATATTCCCTTGTCTACCTGTGGAGTCATAACTAGGGTAGGACAACTGGGATTTTGTCCTAAGGCACTGTTATCCACATGTGTAATCCTCTTCCCTAAGTCAATTCTCCAGCCAGTCATCTCAGGGTAAAAATTCCTTTTTTGGGGTCCCACTACCTGCATTGCTAGCATTGCTATATTATCCGCCTCCAACTGTCCCTCACTCCCTCCTCCCCTTGAGTTTACCCTGGACATCAGAATTCCTAGTTAGCCATTTATCCATTTATGCTTTTTCATGTCTGTCTGTGCCCTTGCATAGGACCTACACTGCCGGGAAGATCAGTGGTACCCACTGGAACCGCGCACAGAGACCTATCCAGACCGAGGGCAGTGCCACCTACAATTTCTGCTCATTCACAAGCGGGTAAGTGGGCAGGTGGGTCAGCACCAGAGTCAGAGCTTGTTGGAGCTGGACCCAACCTCCATCTTCCTTCCTCTCTGGTGATCCACCTACAATGACCCCAGGAGGGGATCCGCGCTTGAGGGGAATGCCCAGCCTGTGGGCAATCCCCCATGGCTTGGTCTTTATTGTAGAGAGCCACCACTGCCAGCCGTACCCATCCCAGCTACACTGTGCATCGTCACCTACTCCAGCAGTTAGTCTCTCATGAGGTCACTCAGCACCAGGTACCCACATAAGGGGAGAGGGGAGAGGGAGTTAAGGGACAGGGGAGGGACCCGGGCAGCCAGAGAAGGGAGGGTTATGTCTGAGGCACCCCAGCACATCTTGGTCTGCTGGCAGACATTGTCCGAGAAGCCTCAGAGCAATGTCTTCCTACACACCTTCCTAAGGAGGAGCTCTCTCCTTATTTTACAGGCTGGTAGCACCTCTTGGGATGGAGAACTCAGCCCCGAGGCATCCACCATTCTTTTCCTCCACGCCACACAGAAAGACCTATCTGAATTCCACCAGTCTATGGCGTGAGTATTCCAGGACTGTTCCCCAGTGCTACAGAATCTGGGCACCAGTGCTGAGCTCGCCCCCATCCTAGACCCTAAAGGGAGGCTTTCTCCCCTTGTACTCCAGCCCTACGTCTGTAGTTCTGGGGCTGGGGTGGGGATTTGAGGAAGAGGACAGAGGACATTAATGAAGGCCAGCACACGTGAGGACCAAGGCCCAGCTTTATGCAAGGCTGATGCTGTCCATACCCGATGTAGGCAGTGGCTGGCTTATAGTCGACTCTACCAGAGCCTGGAGTTCCCAGGAAGCTGCCTGCTGCACCCCATCACGGCTATTGAGTATCAGTGGATACAGGGAAGGCTGAAACCGGAGCAGGTAGGACTCATGAGGTGGGAAGGGAGGAAGGAATCTTGAGAAGATGAAGATCCCTTTATAGTTATGTGGAAGAGGAGGAATTCAGGGGCCCCCCAAATTGTGATGTCCTATACTGATGTCTCCCTTACTTCCTTGGATTAACTCTTTTGCTACCCCAACCTCCATAGCGGGAAGAGCTGGCTGCCTCTTTCAACTCCCTACTGACCTATGGACTCTCCCTGATCCGGAGGTTCCGATCTATATTCCCTCTCTCAGCCTCTGGCTCCCCGGCTCGTTTGCAGTCCCTTCTCAGGTAAGATGTCTCGTCATCTTTCTTATTTTCATCTCGGTCTCCAGGACCTAAAACCCCTGTTTTCCTAGATTTGGAGTGGGCAAAGGGATCCCCTTCTTGAGTTGAGGAGAGAGGTAGTGGATGGAGAAGGAGAATGAGTTAGATTGGGGGTGTTCTAAATTGGGGAGACAGATAAGGGCTTGAAACATACGTATTGTGCATAAAGATTTGGGCTAAGATATATTGGATTTAATATACATTTCTACCATGCTTAACATATATTGGACTACTTGCCATGTAGGAGAGGGTATGGGGAAAAAGGGAGGGGCAGAAATTGGAACACAAAGTTTCACAAGGGCTAATGTTGAAGAATTGCCCACATATGTTTTGGAAAATAAAAAGCTTTAATAAAAAAAAAAATTAGGCTAAGGGCTGAGAAGGAAGATGAGTCATTTGGGCAAGGGGTGTACATAGGTCCTTCTCCTTCCCACCCACAGGGTCCTGATACAAATGTGTAAGATGAAGGCCTTTGGGGAGCTCTGTCCTAATGGGGCACCCTTGTCTTCTCTGGTGACTGAGGTGCTGCGGGTATGTCACTTACCCTGTCCCCCATCTCCTGACCCGATGGTGAGGGTGGGATGCCCATAGCTATTCAGTCACTGACCACTGGCCATGTTTCTACTTGGGTAGGCTGACCCCTGTGGCCCAAGGAGTATTAGAGCCCTCTTTCCAACTCCTGGGTTTCCCAGACTACCTTTAGCACTTTGGCTCCTGTCTCTGGAGGTCTCCAGGGATTGGTTTTCCATGTCACTGAGACAGATACTGATGAGTTTAACCCCCCCACAGACAGGCACCCTCGAATGGTTCCATCTGAAGCAGCAGCACCATCAACCCATGGTCCAGGTGAAAGGGGGTGGGGACATGGGATCAAAAATTTGGGAGGCAGTTATTGTAATAAAGAGGTTTCAGGATTTTTCCCATTATTGATTTACTCATTTTTCTTCTCTCAACCTATACTCCCTTCTAGGACATGCAAGAAATGTGCAAGGCCATATTGAGCCTGGTTCTAGATGTCAGTGGAGATCTGCATCAGTGTCAGAGAACCTGGAATAAAATCTTCAACAAGTGAGAGATGGCCAAAAAGGGACCTTGGTGTCTGGGTTGAGAGAGACCCAACTGTTTCCCAAAAACTTCCTGGCAGACTTCCACTCTCCTCATGGGACCAAGATTTCTGTTTCTTCCTCACACCCTAACTAAAGCATCTCCACTTTTCCCCTCTGCCACCGTGAATTTGTCTTTTTAAAATTTGAGTATGAATTTCATGCAGCTCTCTCTCCTTCACCTTCCCCACTTTCACATATCTTGCAAAGCTTTCCCGTCTACCTAAACTGCTAGTTATGGCTGTGTGGGGAACCCAAGTTTGGGGGGAAGTAGGAAGAGTTGATCTTAGAACCCAGGCTGGATCAGGATAGTAGTCACATTTATTGACTTAAATTAATCAATTAAATTACATATGATAATTAAAATACATATGATAGAGGTAATGTTTTGAAATTAATGCTTTTGTCCTTGTTATAATGAGGGAGCAACTGATTATTTTCTGCCATAAACACTGAAATAGAGCCAGGAATTGCATGTTCTTTGTTTGTTATTAAAGTACATTGTAATGCAGAAAGAAAAAAAAAAAAAGAAGAAGAATCCAGACTGGGGTAGGGGAAAGAGCATTAGGTAAGTGTGCTTATTCTAACCCTCTACTCTTAATTCCTTCTCTCTAGTACCCTGAAGATTGATCTTTTCTCCATGGCTTTCTTGGAGCTGCAAAAGCTTGTGAGTCCCTTCTCTGGAACTTCTTTCTCCCTTTTCCCTTGTGGTACAGAAGGGCAACAGACATTAATACAGCACTCACTATGCCAAGCATTTTATAAATACCTCGTTTGATCCTCGCAACAATCCAGGGAGATAGTTATTATTATTATTCTCTTTTTATAATTGAAGAAACTGAGACAGACAGAGATTAAGTGACTTGGCCTCCATCACACAGCTAGGAATCTGAGATCAGGTTTTCCCAATGCCACATGCAGTGCTCCATTCACTGCCCCAGTGGTGGGACCAGAGATGCTATTGGACCCTGGGATGCTACTGTTGTCTGACCTAACCCTGGGCACTGCCCCTGGGCATTCCTGACCCATAGTTCTTTCTCTGTGCAGGTGGCCCAGAGGGTAAAGGAGCACATGGAGATGGTGGGTAGTGTCGTGTCCCCAGAGATGGGTGAGAGCTTATTCCAGCTCTATCTTAGCCTCAAGGAGCTCTATCAGCTGGTCCCCCCTCCTTCTGAGAGGTACCTGTGCTAAGTGGGAAGAAGGGATATAGAGGGAGGAATGTAGAACTTTTTAGTTAGGTTACCCTGGAAGAGCAGCTGTCCTGGGAAAAACTATGGGAAGGCAGACAGGAGCAGGGGGCACTAAGCTACTCAGCTGCTCAGGGTAACCCATTCTCCCCTGGATCTGTGCCCACCTGTCGCTTTTCTCAGAGATGGAATCCTGGATCTGGATGGCTTCCACAAATGGTTCCTCCCCACCATCCCTGCCTGGCTGCTGAAGACTTACAGTGTGGCATTGGCTCGGCTACAGCGGGCAGTGCAGATGGACCAGGTAGGGTCTGAGAGTGGGCACAGGTCACAGAAAGACTCCTCCTACATTGACTGTCCCCCAATGGGGACAATCTTAAGTGCTTATCCCCTATTGCTAATAGAGAAGAACTTTCAGACATAATTCTAATTTCTCTGCCAAATATCACACCCATGATAAATTTGGAGTCAACTGAGGATCTCTCCTTAGAGTATTAATACCACCACCAACTCATTTATACAGTACTTTAAAATTTACAAGACACTTTAAGTAGATTATTTATTTTGATCTTCATTACAACCATGTGAAATAGATGCTGTTATACCCATATATTAGATAGGGAAACTGATATATGTAGAAGTCTTACTGAGTTTTCTGGAGAGGAATTTGAACCATGACCTCCCCAACCAGTCTACATTCATTATTTCATGCCATCCCCTTTCTTCCCCTTCCTTCCCTCCAAGCTGGTCCCTCTGGGTGAGCCGATCAAACATAGCACATCTGCTGTGGATCTGTCCACATGCTTTGCCCAGATCAGCCACACTGCCCGACAACTGGATTGGCCCGACCCTGAAGTTGCCTTTATGATCACGGTCAAGTTTGTTGAGGTGTGTAGTTGGGGAGGGCCTCATGCCATTTCCCACTGCCCTGATACCTCAATATTTTCCAAATATTCCCGAATCACCCATTTCTTCTACATTTCCATCTTTGAGTATTTTCTTCAATACCTTCACTCCTTGAACAAATCTTCAAAAATTCTTCTATTCCTCAAAACACTTGATTCCTGCTCTTCCTCCCAAGCATCCTCACTCTGCTCCAAAGCCCAAAGTCTCCAATGATCTCTTGTGCCCCTTGGAATCTCTCCTCCCATCTGCTCCCCCACAGGAAAGTCATGTTTCCTTAATTAATTCCTGTTCCCTTCTCTAATGACCTTTCTCCATCCCCAGGATACCTGTAAGCTGGCTCTGGTATACTGTAGCTTAATCAAAGCTCGAGCCAAGGAACTCTCTGTCAACCAGAAAGACCAGGGACAAGCAGCTAATATGGTGAGAGCTTGGTTTTGATGGGGTGGTATTGGGGACATATATGGGAGTTGGGAAAGAAGGATGACATAGGTATCTAGGGGAGGAGGCAAGTGGGGGAATTCTGGTATGATCCGTTTGTTCCTGGGCAATTCCACAGGGGCAGGGGCAGAGCGCGGGGTGAGGGTCAATGCCTTGGAGCAAACTGAGTCAAGGTCTTGCCCTAGCTGTGTGTGGTGGTGAATAACATGGAACAGCTTCGGCTGGTGGTACTGAAGCTCCCCACCCAGCTGGCATGGCAAGACCTAGAACAGTGGGCAGGGGCCATCTTAGAGCCAGAACAGCTGCAGCACACACTACACGCCCAGCTGAAGGGTGCCCTGACTGGCCTGGACCATGAGATTCGCAGTGGGGTTCGGACCCTGGCTGAGCAGGTACCTACCACAGCATCTACCTTGACATGGTCCCTCTGAAACTTCCCTTGTTCTTGACCTCATTTTGACCATGATCCTCAAGCTGCCTTGGTGACCTCATTCTTGATGACTCTAACATGTCTCTGTCTTGTCTGGATCTCAGCCAGCAACCCTGTCCCACCTATGCCTTGTCTCCTCACCCACTTCCTAATCTTTTTGTGGTTGGCAGTTGGAGGCTGGTATTTCCAGACACATCCAGAAAATTGTGGGCACCAGTGAAACCACCTTGCCTGAAGATGTGAGTGAACTTCTTGGTTTGTGGTTTTTAGGGGAGCATGGGGATATTGACTAGTCTTTTGGGGGGTGAGAGTTTCAAAGAATCACAGGATTTAAAACTAGAGGAGATCTTAGAGATCTAGTCCAGCCCCTCCTCCTTGTTGAACAAGTAAGGGAATTGAGACCCAAATCAGTTTAAATAATTTACCCAAAGGCAGTTAGGTGGCTCAGTGGATGGAGCACTGGAAGGACTTGAGTTTGAATTCAGCCTCAAATATTTATTAATTGTGTGATGCTGGGCAAATCACTTAACCCTGATTTATCTCAAACAAACAAACAAAAAAGCCAGCCAAAATTGCCTAAGATAATCTAGTAGCAAAGACTAGACTGAAATTCAATTTTTTTCATTCCAAAACTAGTATGCTCAATAATCTTACATAGGTTGTTGGGGGCAGAGATGCTGCCAACCATTCATCCATGAATAAATTGCTTTCCCTCCCCAGCCTCAGTCTTCCCCTCTGTCAAATGAGAGAGTAGTTCTGTTTAGTTTAGTGATTCTGGGATTAAAGGCCAGACTAGGCTGGTGGGTTAGGCCAGGAGGATCTCAGAAGGAAAATAACTCTCTTCCTTTTTGGTTTCCTAGGCCATCCTCCCTCTGATGAAGTTCTTAGAATCTGAGCTTCATTACATGAATAGAAACTTGGTGCAGGAAAACTTTAACAGGTTTGGAGTTATCCTCAATCCCCTCAGCCGCACAGAACAGATGTCATCCCTCTCTTACATGACAGTCTTTCAGTTACCCAAAGACATCTCCTCTCCCACGTTTTACCCTCTCCAGGTTAAACTTTGCCAGTCTCCTGAAGTGATCCTCCTCAGATGGGATCTTTGGAGCCCTCTCTGTCCTCCACAGGCACCAGTTTGTCAATATTTTCCCTAAAATGTATCCTCTTCCCTACCCTCCAAGCTGACACAAAGGATCGTGGGATCTAATGTCCCTGAATCTGGATTTTGTATCTCTATTAATGCAGTTTAAAGTGGCATGAGGTTTTTTTGTTCTGTTTAGTTGGCAGCTTGCTCTGTGGGCTAATATCAAGTTTTGTGTGTATGTATTTCTGCCAAGTCAGGAATCTCGATCCTATATTTATTCAACTGAATTTTTGAGACTTTTCCATTCACCCAGTCAAATTTTCACTTATTAATTTGATTCATTATATTAAGCTATTCCTCCCAACTCTCTGTCATCTGCAATTTGATTAATCTATCTTGTACGTCTTCATCCAAGGCACTGATAAAAAATATTTAGTGAAACAAGTCCCGAATTGGTTCCCCTCTGCACCCTTCTTCCTACCCATTCCTAATATTAAACTATTTCCTAAGAGGGACCCTATTCTCTGCCTCCCACTTAAAGTAGGTGAGGGTCAGGAGAATAGAGTGTAGAAATAGACAAAGCAGTAATCTACAATGTGCCAAGAACTGCTAAATGCTGGGGATGCAACGACAAAAACTAAGCATCCCTGCTCTCAAGAAACTTACATTCTATGGAGTGGAACATTAGACACCCAAAAGACAAAATTGATTCAGAGTAACTTAATGAGGGTGGGAAGGCACTAGCAACATGAAACTAGAACAGGCTTCCTGTAGGAAGCAGATCTTGAATTTTGAGGGAAGCTAGAGGAGGAGGGTAAATATTCCAGGTAAAACACTGCCCACTGAAGAAAAAGAATTATGTACAGAGAGTAGCAAATAGGCTAATTTGACCAAAATTAGGTAGAACCTGTGAAGGAGAGTCAGTAAGCCTGGAAAGATAAGCAGGAACCAAATTGTAGAGGGCTATAAATGCCAATTGAGTTTGTATTTTATCTCCTGGGAGTTTCTTGAGAGGGGGAGAGACATACTGAGACCTGTGCTTTAGGAATATCAATTATACACCGTTATGTAGAGGATAGATTGAAGGGAAAGGTAGAGGCAGGATACTGGTTAGGTTATAGCAATAATCTAGGCAAGACACAATGTATAGATCTGAACAAGTTTGGTAACAGTGTGACTGGTAATACAAGAGATGTTGTGGGGGTAACTAAGTGGCACACTGGAAAGAGCACCGGCCCTGGACTCAGGAGTCAAATATGATCTCAGACACTTAGTAGCTATATGACTCTGGGCAAGCCACTTAACCTTGACTGGAAGGAAAGCAAGAGTGAGAAAGAGCAAGAGCGAGAAAGAGTGAGAGAGTGAGAACGAGAGATTGTGGTCCTTGAAAACTGACTGGATATGAGGAATGAAAGCGAAGATAAGAGTTGAAAATTACTGGAGATTAATAACCTGGATGACTGGAAAGGGAAATTTGGAAGAGGAAATAGCTTTAGAGGAAAAAAATTGAGTTGTTTTGGACATCTGTATTTGGTTTTTGCTCTCCTCTGGGTGTACAGTCTCCTATCGCTGCTCTGGACTCACACTCTCAGCGTGCTCACCCAAACAGCTGCAGCCCAGAGGAATTCATTCCTTACTTCCCAAAAGCTGAAAATTGCTCTGCAGGTATGAGGAGGAAGGGAAAGGTGAGGGGGCTGAACATTATCATCAGTGGGAAGGGAATTAGAAGGAAGATAGGGAGGAAGGAAATGTCCAAGATGTGACTGTGGCTGTCTCAATGCCTAGAACCTAGAGCTCTGCTTTTATGCTGAGGGTTGTGGCCTGAGCCCTGAAGTCCTTCACACACCTTCCTTGCAGGTAAGGGCCCTGTGAGGGGAAAACAGATGTCTGTGCCTATGACTCTACTTCTGATTGTGCCTCACATTTGATTTTGCCCCTCTCTATATCCCCTTTCTTACTATGGTCCCCATCTGACTGTCCCAGCCTCCTGTCTAATTGTGCCTCCTGACTATGTCCCCGTATTTGCCCTCTGCTGTGCTGCTCTGATTACGGCCATCCGACTATCGGTATTTCTCTCTTTCGTCTCCATTGGTTTCCCTGCCTGTAAGATGCTGCATTAGATGACCTTTACACTCTCTATTCATTTCATGGTCCAGGATCTTCAGAGAAAGCTGGAACTGCAAGCATCTTCCACTCAGGAACTCATTCAAAGATATTTCAGCAACCGCATCCAGCAGCAGGTGAGATGAATTCTCTCTGCCTGCCTCAATCTCGCACAGGCTGCGCAGGAGAGGCCTTTGGGGAGCAGCAACAGCTGAAAGGACAAAAGGTTGTCCCATCTGTCTTGAATGCACAGTCTTGGGGAATATATGTATTTGAGTTAGCCTGAAATACACCTTTTCCCAAGCTCCCGGAACCACCTCCACCTCTATCCCAAGGGAGCAGGTTTCTCCACCTTCCTTCTTGTAGTCTCCCCATTGGTCTGTACATGTACTCACCTAACCCAGGACTGAGCCCCTGGAGGGGCCCATCTCTTCTACTACCTTTGCTGCCCTCTCACCTGCTGCTGCTGATACCCGCTTACTCCCTCCCAAAGGCAGATACCACATCAGAGGATTTTGGGGCCATCACCATCAAGGCCTCCTACCGACTCTCAGAACAGAAGCTCCGGATTGAGGTGCTCAGTGCCTCCAACCTACTACCCCTGGACTCCAACGGTGAGCAGGGAGGCAGGGTCAGGCATAGGGAGGACCATGTGTTCTCTTGGGCTTCTTAAACAACAGTGACAAAGCTTTATTAAGTATTTGCTGTATTTCAGAGAACTGTGCTAGTGCCTTGAAAAAAATACAAAATTTTGATAAGACACAGCCTCCAATTTCATGGAGTCTTCAGCCTAGTAGGAAGATAAGATAAAATATACTTCATTATTTCAAGGGTCTATAGTTTCATCAGTATGGAAATTACATTTAAAAAAAAGAAATGTATGAAGGGTAAATGCAAAGTCTCAAATTTCACACTGAAAAAAAAAATCCACTTTGTAAGAACAGATTAGATCATGAGATCAATAGGTTTAGAGCTGCAAAAAAACTGAGTGGAGTAGAGAAGACTTTGAGATGGCTCCCCTCCTAAAGTCCAACCTCTTCTTTTATAGATGAGGAAATTAAGACCCACAGAGATCAAGTCATATGACATAGGCAAGATTTGAACTCAGATCCTTGATTACATATCAACTTGTCCAAAAAAGATATGGGAATTTTAGTGGACTCTAAGCTTAGAGTCAATAGTAATGATGTGGCAGCTAAAAAACAAAATTCTCCCCCCCCCCCAAAAAAAGGTTAAAGTAAGGAGGCATTTTGTTGTTGTCTGACCCTTCATGGCCCAATTTGGGGTTTTCTTGGCAAATATACTGGAAGGGTTTGCCATCTCCTCCAGTTTATTTGAAAGATGAGGAAACTGAGGCAAACAGGATTAGGTGACTTACCCTTGCTAGGAAGAGGTCAGATTTGAACTGACTCCCTCTTCCCTGCAGGTATGACCCTCTCCATCCACTGAACTATCTGCACTAGAGTAATAGCTACTAGGAATAAAGAGGTAGTATCCCTCTCTACAGATAGGTGGCGCAGTGGATAGAGCAGCAAGCCTGGAATACAGAGGACCTGAGTGCAAATCCAATCTTGGACATTTATAAATGATTCTGGCCAAGTCACTTTGCCCTGTTTGCCTCAGTTTCCTCATCTGTAAAATGAACTGGAGACAGAAACCGGCAAACTATTCCAGTGTCTTTGCCAAGAAAACTTCAAATGGGGTCACAGAGAGGTGGATGACTAAACAACAATATCCTTCTGTACTCTGTCCTGGTTAGCCCACTTCTGGTGTGCTGTGCTCACTTCTGGACACCATTGTTTAAGAAATATATCAATAAGCTGGGAAGTATCCCGAGGATGGCAACCAGGCTTGTGAACAGCCTTAAGACTATGTTTTATAAGAACTTCATTTAGAGAAGAGAAGATCCAGAGTGGAGGGTGAGGGGGTGAGGAAGGACATGATACTCATATACTCAGGTATTTGAAGTCTGGTCATTTGACAGAATTGTTCCATTTGAATTCAGGGAATACAAAGGGGTGGATATGTCAGAAAAAAAATATACTTCATTATTTCAAGGGTCTATGGTTTCATCAGTATGGAAATTTCATTTTAAAAAAAAAGAATGTATGAAGGGTAAATGCAAAGTCTTATACTTCACATTGAAAAAAAAAATCCACTTTGTAAAACAGGATGGATCATAAGATCCATATGTTCAGAGCTGGGAAAAAAAACCTGATTGGAATAGAGAGGTTTGTCAGGAAAAACAAAAACAAAAAACCTTCCTAACAATTGGAGTTGCCTGAGAGGAGAACAGATTGGCTCTAGAGGCAGTGGGAAACCCCTTCATTGGAGGTCTTCAAGCAGATGCTCTTTGACCTCTTATCAGGTGTATGACACTAGGGATTTCTTTTGTGGAGACTGGTAGGATTCTGGGGTCCCTTCCATGCATAAAATCCAATGATTCTGTGATTTCTTCCTCTAATGTGGATCCTAACCTTTCTAACGCTCTTCTAGTAATTGTTTTAGCCAAAAATAAATCAATCAAAACCTCAGACCCAGACATCCCCCCCACAGTCAAGCTAGTGATTAATCTTTCTGATTTTAAATTGAAAAAATACAAGGTGTTGCTGGACCTAACCTCAAAGCCTTTCTAGGTCGGTATAGGACCCTTCAGAGCTTGGTCTTCACTGGCTGAGCCCTGAAGAACTCTTGGATCATGTGAGCATAGGAAGAGGCACAGTAGCAGAAACAGTTAACCTGGATATACAGTATTCTATAACTCCATTAGAGAACTACAAAGCAAAGGGTCAAGTGGAGTCTGGGGAAAAAGCCATTACTGCTCAGAGAGGAAAGGTGAAGAGGTGAAAATCAGGGAAAGGTATGCCATCTGAATTGAATTTGGAGGGAGGCAGTCAAGGTTAAATAACTTGTCCGAGGTCACACAGTAAGTGCCCATTGTCTGATGCTGAATTTGAACTCAGATCTTCCAGACTCCAGAGCTGGTGCACTATCCACTGCACTACCTAGCTGAATTGGGCTTTAAAGGTGAAGAGAACAGACCCTTCAGGCAAAGGGAACAGAAATGGGCTTTGTTTTATTTTTGGCTGAGGAGGGGTCTTTCTTTCCTGGAGGGCCCAGGTATTCTGCTCTCTGTGGAAGCTGAGGGCTCACAAGTTTAGGGCAGTCAGCTTTGGACACAATTCTCCAAGGACACTGGTGGAAGTCAGGACCGTCCCAGCTAAATGTGTGTGTGTGCAAAGTGAGGTGGGCTTGTGACAGATTAAGGGAAGAGGACAAAGGCAATCCTTCTCCCATCTCCTTGCTTCCTCTGTCCACCTTCCCAGGCACCAGTGATCCCTTTGTCCAGCTGACCCTGGAACCAAGACACAGTTTTGCAGAGGTGGCCCCTCGGGAGACGCAGAAGTTCAAAAAAGAACTGCACCCCCTGTTTGATGAAGCCTTTGAGTTGTGAGTCATGGGCCTTCCTCAGTATTTTGCATCCCACCTGCCCTTGGTGGGTTCTCACTCCCCAGACCCACATCAGTTCTTTAGCCTTCCTTGATCCTAACTACTCTCCAGATGCTGGGCTGCTTTGGGATCCTGCCACCATGGGTCATTTTTTAGGGAAACAAGCTCAGGGCTTCTCTCTCACATGGTTGGTACAGGCTTTGGGGCAAAGGAGGGAGTCTGGGGTGGTGAAAGGAGAAAGGCCCTGGGACAATGAGCATGAGTGAAGTTTGTAGTCCTGGAGATCCCATTGCTGAAAGAGGGGGGAAATCTCACACCTTGAATACCCTGCAGCAGAGTCTATTGAATGACTGACTGAAAGAATAGTAATCTGACTTAAAAGACTTGGAGATAAAGGGTCAAAATTTCTCCATGTCTGGAGACACCTTTTCAGGTTTCATTTGCTTGGAAGGGTTGAATTCCCATTATAAGGGAAAAAAGGTTTGGGGGTTCACTCACATGTGGCCGGTCTTCAGCTTGGTGTCTCCGGAGTCATGCCAGAAGGAAGGGAATTGCCTCTTGCTCACGGTATTGGACCACGACAGGCTGGGGACTGATGACCTGGAAGGAGAAGCTTTCCTCCCTCTTAATACTGTTCTCAGGCTCTCTGGGGACAGTAATCCTGGCCAGGTGCCTCAGACACGTTTGCCTCTCACCTACCCTTCCTCTAATGGTATGCTATCTGCTGGGAAAAAGGGCTCATGGGTTGTGGGAGTCCCAGGAAGGGAGCTAGGAGGAAGGCCATGAGGAGGTGGGAGGCTATTTGTGCTGCAGGATGGTCAGTACCTTGGCAGGGGGCACTGAGGCCCTGACAGGAAATAACAACAAAAAGGTTTCTAACTCCTCCCATTTTCCTATCTTCTTTCCCAGGGGACCCCATCCTGCAGCTGCTGGACATCAGGAAGGGTGATCGGGAAGCTCAGGCTTTTTTTAAACTCCGAAGGCAGCGGGCCAAACAGGCTGAACGTTTGGGGCAGTAAAAGTGGATGGAGCCTGTCCGGGGGCCCAGGGGCTGAGCTAGGTCTGGGATTTTTCCCTCATCTCCTACCAGGACAGATACTCTTAATCTAGCTCCTAAACTCCTGTGTGATTATGGGCTGGCACTGACACTTTAAGGACTCAGAATGGCACAATCTAAAAGTCCACTGTGGTAATGACTAGAAGGGGTGTCTATGTGTAGTACACCCCCATCCCTGGGATGCTGAGACCATCATGCCCGGCCACATCCTGGTTTTTTCCTCTAGGGTCCCCAAGAGGAATGGGTAACAACTGTCCTCTGCTCAGAGATATTCTTTAAAACCAGGGAAACACTTTGGGGTAGAAAGGAGGAAGGGAAAAACTAGAGTCTGTACTAGATTCTTAGCCTTTGTTTGAACTTAGTTCCAACAGTCATGGTCAAAGTCAGAGAATGTCAGAGCTAGGAGGGTCCTCAGAGACCATGTAATCTAACTCACTTTACAGAAAAGGAAACTGAGGTGAGGCTCAAAAAAAGGAAACTGAGGCCCAAAAAAGGGGTGACTTCTCCATAGTAAATGGCAGAGACGGGTCAATGATGTAACTGACCTCAGTGCCCAAACCTCCTCCTACCTGCTCAGCCCCAGAAGTATACAACACTCATCGGTCTCACTGGACCTTTGTTCCCTTGTGCCCAGTAGATTTGGAAGGGGGAGGAGAATGCTGCTTTGGTGACACAATTGGGGCTAATCCTGGGCAAGAGAACAGGGAAGAGATGGCTGGGACCGGAACCCTTTCTCTTGGGCCCAGTGGGTATAAAGGACTCTGTTCTTCGATGAGGAGACTCCTGGTCTCCTGAAAGTTCCCCGGACCCTAGGGCCAGAGTCAGAAGAGGAGCAGGAACTTAGCAGCTGATTGATTGATAGATCATTAGCGTAGAAGTCCAGATTCCTCTTTCCCACATTCAATATTGGTTTTTCGTTCTTAGCGAAATAAAAATATATCATTCTCCTAGAAAACACATGGTGCTCTCTGCAGTGGGATCCACATGGCTACAGCTGGACCCAGGCCACAGGCCAAGGAGCCTGGGCTGGCCACTCTGCCCCGTCCCGAGTCCTGCAGAGCTGGCCTTCCCTTCCCCTACTAGGTGGGCCTGTGGAGAAGAGGGTCTTTTCTAGGCTGGCTGTGCTTATCAGGGTAGGGCAAGTTCTGGAACTGATCATCTGCTCTGAGGGAAAAAATAGCCTTGACCAGGTCACTTAATAGAGACACCTAATTCTGCCTCCCACTCCTCTGGGCCTTCTAGAAGGAAACACTGTGCTTACAGACCTGGTGGGCTGAGGCTCTGAGCAGCAGGGCCTCCCTGCTCAGTCTCTTGGCTGACTGCACCAGTCGACCCAGGGCCTTGGCTGCAAAAGAGCCCACAGAAGTACTCCCCTTCTAGCCCCCTGAAACCCAGGCGCCTTCCTGTTGGGGAAGCCCTTCTCTTGCTCTAGCTGAAGTGCTGAACCTGTGTCAGACTGGCCCTAACTTCAGAAGTAACCTGTTCAGCAGGCCTTAAAGGGAATGGCCTCTGGCGGAGACGGTCTTGTTGTTTGCCAACCAGGGCAGGGCTCTAAGCTTCCTGGGGTCGGAGGAGGGTGTCCCCTCCCTTTCCCCCCCAGCAATATGGCAGCTGAGGGGACGAACTTGACCTTGGGCTGCCTGGGCTTCATTGCTTTCCCGAGTAGATGACTGAGCAGCAACACTGAGTGGGACATGACTGTCTTTGAAGCCAGCCGTGTGTTTGAGAATCTAGGAGCTCCTCAGCTGGGGAGAGCTGCCACTTTGTCCCTGGCAAGTGCTCTGACGTTTTGGAGAATGGCCTGCTTTCCAGAAGTCCAGAGGGACTTGTTTGGGCCATGCAGAATTGTGAAGAGGCAAAGTCACTCCAGCAGTCCCATGAATGTTTTGATGCTTAATTACTAACCTCTGAGAACTTAACAATAGATGTTATCACTATTGCGTAAATCTGTTAATAAGCACTTGTGAATCTCTTGTGGTTGTCTATCTTTTGTGTAGAGAAATAAATAGCTATCCCATACCTGGCTTTACTTTGTACACTGAGTGCTTTCCTACCTTCCCTTTTTTGGGACAATATGAACCAAACTTACGTTTTAAGTTATTTTCTGAGCTGGGAGAATCAAGAACCAGTGTGTACAAGAAAGTCTGCCCCATTTCTTTGGAGGCCAGACTCCCTCAGGATTATTGCATGGATCCTCATGAATGGGTCTAGACAGAGAATGAAATTACAAGGGTTTCCCCCAGTCCATGGGGCCCAGAAGCTGTTCAGTTATTCGTGGTTGGCTGGAGGTGGCAGGGAGAGAATCTGGGAGTTTGGGGAAGGGCCATTGGGATCTGCTGGGATTGGGTGAGGCCGCCCTTACCGTCCCTAAGCTTGGACTTTTCCCCCCACCTGACAAGACTGCAGGGTCTGGGACAACACCAGGCCGAAGCCTGCTTTCTCGTGCCTCTGATCTTTCCAGAGCGTAGTTTTCCTCTTGAGCCTCAGGTCTCAGAAGGGCGATCCCTTCCTGGTCTTCACCCATACACACATCCTCTCTACAATACGGTCCTTGGAAACAGAACCCTAAAGAGGGCACAGGAGTAAGGCCTCAGTGTTCAGAGGGCCCTGCCCCCTGTGGAGCTGCTCCAGGAGAACTCCTCATCTAAGGCCTCTGCTCTCAGGCCCCATGGACAGAAAGCTGAGGGAGGACAAAGGCCCACTGCCCTGGTGGGTCTGAGGAGGGTGGTCCTGATGGCCAGCTGCTGCCCCATCCCCCACCCCTCCAGCATGGTCTGAAGCCCCCTGGAGAGCCCATCCCAATGTCTGAATCCACCATAACTTCAATTTCATACTTTATTTCCAATGGCTGGGAGGGTGGTTTTTTTTTTTGTTTGTTTCAGCATCTTTTTTTAAAAAGAGAAAAATGTCACCTATTTCATCAAAAGCCCTTTTCTCATTGAGCCCGTGGGGGTTTGAAGAGGAGGAGGTGCCCTCGGCCCAGCCCCCCCCCCACTGCCATGGCACAGACACCCAGCCGCCGCGCGGGGGTCACCACTGTCTTCAGCCTTCCGCGCCCCCCCCAACCCCCAGTATCTCTCTGTACAAAAGAATTTTTAAAATGGAAGCTAAGACAATAATATACATTGGAGACACCCGCGCACGCGCACACACATGCACACACACATCCTCACTGAAAACAGTGACTGAAAATCAGCTGCACTTGGAAAGCACCTGGGAATGCGTCTGCACCCGTCCTGGCTGGGAGGCTGCGGCCCTCTGCCCTGGTCCTCTGCTCCACGCCCTCCTCCGGGTCGGGGCTTTCCCCAAGTAGCTGCCTGAGGCCTGGGAGGAGGCTTGAGCATTTGAAGGGGCAACGGAGGGCAAAGCCAGGGGAGCACGGGAAAAGGAGTACCGGCCTGGCTGGTAATCTTCGGCTCCCGAATGCGAATAGGGCCCCGCCCCACACGAGGCAGGCTCTCGCCCCGCTGAATACTTTCTGGAAGGGGTCCTGAGCTGGGGGTGCTGTGGGTGCAGGACAAGACCCCGTCTCAGTTACTGCTTTAGTGGTGGTCTCGAGTCTTCCACCACTGCACAGAGACTAGAATCTGTGAGAGGGCGGGCCACGGGCTGGGAGCTGCCCCCAAAAGGGGAAATTACCAGAGCACCCCTGACCTTAATTCTGCTCCATTCTCCAGCCCCACCTTCCACAAAACAAGGGAAGGAGCCTTCCAGGGCTACAGGCTCTCCCGACACTCTGAATTTCTAACATTTAGAAAGAGGTGAAAGTCTCAACCTTCTGCCGCCAAGGGGGAAACCGAGACACCTCTGAGTTCTGGAAGGCAGGGAAATGTTGGGCAACCCACCCGGGGCTTAAATAAGGGGGGCTCTTCACTGCCCAGGCCCGCCAGCTCTTCGGTTGCACTACAACGCAAATCTGATTTTAAAAAAATACAATATACTTTTAGTGGAGGTTTCTCAGCTGCTATCCCCCCATCCCCCTCCAACTCAGAATCCCCTCAGGATTCCAAGTGTTTCCTAATTTAAAAAGGTGACACTATCAGGACTGGTATCTAGGGTCCCCCATGTGAGGGACAGGGGTGGGGGGGGCCTTGGGAAAGGCCCATTTCTTCTGGGTCACTGCTTCCCCAGAAGCCTTGACTTCATTTCTCCCCCTCAATTTCCCCATCTGTTTTTTGTCCCAATAAAGATTTTTAAAAAGTTATTTCCTAAATTTTAAAAAAGAGACATAAAGAGACTCTGCCACAGGGGCTGGGCATGGGGTTGGGAACAGATTTGTTTCTGAAGCAGGGGAAGGGGATGGGCAAAGATAGGGCTGCAAAATATTTTTTAAAAGTGCTTGGTAACTCAGCTCTGTTTTAAGTGTGTCTATACACAGATATACACACAAATACCCTTCACAATCTCTCCTTGCACACACACACACACACATTCATACACACATTGTGCACGTGTGTGTCTGTGGGTGTGCACCTGTGGGTGTATATGTGCGTACACACACACACACACACACACACATATAGTATTTTTAAAAAAGTTCTATGTGCTGTAATCTGGCCCGGGGGTCATGACTGCAGAGGAGGGCGGGCACAGCTCGGGTGGCAGACAGGGCACTCGCTGTCCTCCGCACACAGCTCACACAGCACGGTGTGTTGGCACTGGAGCACCACCCGATGCTGTTCTTGACACTTGAGACACTTTGCAGGGGATTGCATCTGGAATACCACCTGGGAGCAAAGAAGAGCCAGTGTCCACAAAGGACCAGGGAAGCTGGCCTGCTCTCCATCCTCCCCAGGAGCACTTTCTTCTGGGTTTGACAAGTGCTAATTAACACGGCTTCCTTTTGGTCTCAAGGCCGGCCGCTGACGGGGTCACACGCTGATCCGGTTCTGGCCAGCTCAGTCTGCACCAGGTCTAACGCTCTCCCCCAGAACCATCTGAGGAGGCCGGCCCGCAGCCTGGCCCAGACCCTACTGTGAGGACCTGCAATGGGACTAGTGGAGAACAAAGGACCTGGTCTGGTGGGCCCGGAGCTCTCAACGACTGCTAAGGTCTGTTCTGTTCTCTGGGGATGGAGTCACAGGGACGAGGTGAGGATGGGTGCTCTCCCAGAATGGGGACCTCGTTCTAAGCCTCTGCTCTGGGGCAGAACAGGCTAGAACAGGGCGGCAGGGAGGCAGCCATTTATTGTGCCTCACCCAGCTGTGACAAGAAGCAGCGTACGCGCTGGCTCTGATGGTCCCAGGATGCCAACTCTCACAGAAAGGCAGGGTGCGTAAGGGGGAACCCTGCCTGTGACACCTACAAGCTGGCTGACCTCAGGCATGGGGCGAGCCCTCCTTGCTCAGTTTCTCCATTTGTAGAGCGAGGAGGACAGGGCTCACACAGACTGTTGTGAGAAAAGCCCTTTCTAAGCCTTAAGGTCCTATGTACACATGAGCTATCTGTTATTCTGTCCTGCTGATCCCCCACTGGACTTGATGCTCCCTCCAGCGGCGTGGGATCACAAGCCCCTGGCAGCCTCCCGGGCCTGCGGAGGCCAGCCCAAGTCACATAGGCCCCTTACTGCCGGGCTGCCAGCCGGGCTCGTGGCTTCAGCCCCAGGGAGGTGCGGAAAGTTCCCCTGGGGTCCCAAGGAAGCTGGCCACCAGCTCCCTCCCCATCCCCATCCCTGCTCCGGGGCTGCTCTACCTTCTCCACTCTCTCCAGGTTGGCCCTGAGCTGCTTCTGGAGGGAGTACAAGGTGGAGAGCGAAAGGGCCTCGAGGTCAGAGAACGAGCACAGGGTCTGGGGGTCCTGCCCAGAGTGCAGTCGCTCCAGCTCCTCCTGCAGCTTCTTCACCTGCACCTCCAGGGCGTCTCGCTGCTCCCGGGCCAGCTCACACTCCATGCCAGCGGCGCTAGCCCGCTCACTGGCCTCCTCAGCCTCTTTCTTCCAGGCGTCACAGGCCTGCGGGGTGCAGCACAGAGCCCAGCCCAGTGGGCATCACACCACCAAGATGGCAGCGCCCCCCCCAGCACTAATGGGCCACAGGCCACACTTGCTGGCCCCCCCTGACGCCTGCAGAAGAACAGGCTGGCCTTTGGATAGCACACTCGGGCACAGAGGGCTGGCGCTGCCACTGGACTAGAGGGGGCTCTCGGGTGTCCCTGGGACAGGAGGGGGCCGGGCATGCCTCCCCATACCTGCTTGGCCTGCTTCCATGACTCCTCCCACTGCTTGATGGTTCCGTTGGCCTCCTCCAGCTCCTGTCGTAGTCTGGCCAGCTCAGCAGCCCCCGGGCCAGACAGAAATGCTGGCGAGGTGCCTGGGGAGAAGTTCCCAGAGGCAAAATGCTCCCAGATACTGCTGTTCATTCCATTTAAACCTGCTTTAGGAGGAGAGGGTCTCTTAAGGCAGCTCTCTCCCACCAGCCTAACAGGGAGAGTTCTAGCGGCCCTGAAGCGTCCTTCATCAGCAGCCAAGAGCACTGACCAACAACTCCTTCCCACCATCTTCCTGAACCCTGCTGGGAAGAGGCCCACAGTCCCTGTCTGCAGGAGCTTCCCAGACCATTCTATTCTAACAGAACTAATTGAAGTAGGAACAGGAGCTCCTATTCTTGGGAAAATCTATGCTAGGGAAGACAATAAGCCCACTTTTGAGTGGGGGAACTTCCTCATGAGGGAATTCATTTGGGAGTGAGGAAGATAAAATTCTCACTCTGGGAATGCTTGGATTAAGATTGGGAATCCCCAATCTTAAAGAGCTCCAGTTTCAGGAGGCTACCCAAAGTCCCTCCCCGTGGCACAGAGAAGGACCCTGTGCTCCTGCAGGAGATGCCGGACATGCACTCACTACCGTGAGCAGAAAGCACCTACGAGGATACAAGCTCCATGCAGGAAAGGCCTGGATTTTGGCCTTTTTTTGGTCTCTCTCCCCTCAAGGGACTTAATACCAATACTATTGCCAGAAGAGAAAGGAATGCATCACATTTTCACCATCACCAACCTTCCTTCCCAGTCTCTATTCAAACCCTAAATTCTATTTTTTTCCCTCTATTTTCTACCCCCCTAGTGACACACTTGTGTGCTTGTATAGACCCGACTACAAATGAGCCAGTAGGTTCTACCCAAATATAGAGAACTCATGTAGGGAAAGGTCAAACCATTGGGATGATTCTGCAAATTTAGGGCCCTTCTTTTGTCTGGGCTGCTCCAAGGGCCTGGAGCACAGGCTGCTTTGTGTCATTAGTTGTCTTTCCAAGTGTGTCTTTCCATCTGGGCTCTAGCCCCTTAAGGGCAGACGTTCTCTTTTTGTATCTCTAGTGCCTCTGCACATGGTCCTAGTTTGCCAATGCTGGGCTCTTTTAAAGCTCAGAATGAGCTCTTTGGCTGACAGTGGAGGAGGCTATTCTATTAGCTGGTTGTGAGTGATCCTGAATATCCATCTCCCTGTAGGAGTGGAAGGACAATTGGGCATACTCAAATGCAAACTGATGTCTGGAGGGGAGGTGGATTTTTGTTTCATCAATTCCTCCTAATTTATTAGATGGTCTTCCAGAATTGCCATAGCTGAAAAATTTATTATTCTGCAGCCTACCTAGCAATGAGACTTTCTACCCATAAGCAAATTAGTGCCTGGATAAAAGACCTAAGTCTTTCTAATGGGCCAGAAAGCAGAGTGCAAATAGTCTCATTTTGCCCTCATTAGTCTTGATTATGCACCTTAGGGCTTGTCTTAAACTAGAAGCCTGCAGAGGACAGGGCTGAGCAGAAAACTCTAGCATTTATTATAGGCTTCCTACAGGTCACCTCTGAGAACTGTTCCTTATCCCCTCTTACCTAAAGATCCGTGTGATGCTGATGTCCCCAGGAAAGTATTTTCTGATTGGCTCAGGTGGCCCTGGGGCTGCTGGAGGAAGTGTGAGGAAAGGCTGACTGGAGGGGAGGGAGAGGCAGAATGAAAGGAAGCCGAGCTGCCCAGGGAGCCAGGGATGTTTACAGGGGCAGAGCTCTGTAACAAACTGCCACCTGTAAAAGAGGCCAAAGAAAGGGGAAAGGGGTGGGGGGAACATTGAGGAAAGGCAAAGAATCACTACATCCCACCCTGGGCTTGAAGCTGGAGAGCTTCCAGGAGGAGACTCGATGCCCACCCTCAGGGAGGTCTCAGTGTCTTTAAGGCATTTCTTCTAGGCAGAGAGCAATGAAAGCAGAGCTTGAGAAAGGAGGGCCTGTGGAGAGCTGCTGTCCTCCCTCCCCCAGTTCTGAAAGACCAGGGCCCGACAGAGTGTGCTGAAAGGTGAGTTTAAGAGCTGGAAGGCAGCCTGCCGGGAGATGGGGCAAACCTCCCTAGGGCAGGCGTGGACACATCCCTGGAGAGGGGATATTCAGGAAGATCGGGCATGGTTATGCATCCTCCCAGGCTCAGGGGCATCATGTGCCCCACGGCCCTGGGGAGGCCCAGCCTGCCCCAGAGCTCATCCTGCTCTCTGATGCTCAGCACACCTCAGTGGCCTGGCACCAGCACTCCCCTTGCCCCTCGTAGAGATTTATTTCCCAAGTACCAATCATGATGCCACCTGGGTGAGGCACTGTGCTGCTGTCGAATGACTTTTCCAGGGCAGCTACTCCAAACTCATTCAGGTCCAAGTCATCAAGGGCAGACTCTGTTGGACAGAGTGACTCAGATTGCATGTTGTCCTCCTGCCATCTCTGGGACTCAGCCATTCTCGGCCCTACCACCTCTGGTCCTGGGTGCTGACCTCTGAGCTAGGGCACTAGGGGTTCTTTGCTGCCTGATCTTACCCATTATTGTGTTTCCCTTTGAGCTCCTGGAGGGCTGAGCCAGGGAAACAAAAAGAGCTCAGCACTGAGAGTCTCCTAACAGAAGTTGCCTACAAACCAGGAGACAACAGTTGTGTTATTGCCTGTTGCCTTGGACCACTGTGAGGAAAGTGCTATTTAACCCTTAAAAGCCCCATAGAAATGTGGAATATCTACATCACTATTATTTCAATGATAATTTTTTGGAGGCAATCTTCAATGGAGGAAGGAAGACTAGCCCTGAGGTCAAGAAGGCCTGAATTCAAATGTTCCCTCTGGTCCTACCTGCATCATGACAATGGGCAAGTCACCTAATCTCTCCAAGACCATAAATTACAGAGGAGTGATTGATCTCTATCAGTGGGGAGAGTTTCCATACTGGGAGGCTCCCATAGTGATAAAGTCCCAGATCTGGACTAACAGTAACAATGATGATAATAATACGTAAGACAGGTAGCTGGTTTGTCTGCACGAAGGCCATGGCCAGGTCTCTGTCTTGATCCAGGGTAAGGAGTTAGAACTAAGCTGTGGGTGTATCTCTTCCCAGAAGCCTAGGTGCCATCCAATCCAGCTTCCCCACCCCCCACCTCCAACCTCCCCATGGTCCTTTTAGGAAAAAAGGCATTACCTATGACTGATTCCACGGTATCACTAGTAGGGTAGAAGGGCAGGGCATTTGCATTCATGCCAGGGACACTGCTGGGGCCTGCGGGGCTGGGTGGGGTGGCTGCCAAGCTGGAAGTGATACTAGAAGAGATGCTGGACGTCAGGGGACTACCCACTGGGAGGATGCCCAGTATGTCCTGCAAGGAGAGAGTGAGGAAGTGAAGAGAAGTCTGAAGACAAAAAGTGCACACAGCTTGACAATACGGAGCTAGGGGAAAAGCAACTCCTTTGTCCTCTGGCTACTTTCCAGGTCCTAGACAGGCTCTTGCCTCCTCCAGATTTATGAACATCAATTTAGAGGCTACAAAGACCTTGACCCCTTAGACAATTCCAGTTGCCAATGGGGCAAGAGCAAAGTATGAAGGTAAAGGGTATGACCTCTCCTTCCCATTCTTTCATCTAAACTTGGGTCTTTGGGTCACGTGACAGAAACTTACATCTGCCCTTGACCCTGCTTCCTCATTTTTCATTTTCTACTGTTGGGAAATATACCTGGCTGGAAGACAGGTGTTACCTGTTTGGGCTGCATCAGAGGCTGTTCCTGGCTCCTATGCTCCAGAGAATGGGGCTTTATTTTGGTCTATTGGGAGGAGAGAAGCAATGGGGGAGACAATGAGCCAATACAATGACACATATTCTAATATTTACTGACTTACCATAAGTTAGCCTGGTGATCTTGGGGAAATTACTTACTTCTAGAAGTCCCAGGTACCCTTAGTCTAAAGTGAGGATAATACAGTGAAAGAGGAGCCCGGAGGGAGTAACAAACATTATGTTTACTATATGTGGAAGATTTTTGTTTGTTCTGTTATTGTAAACTGGATTTTTTTTTAATTATTTGAAGTTAACATTAAACTGCTTATTTTAAAAAATTAAGTGATCATAATATCTTCCCTATTGATCTCACAGGTTTTGAGAATCAAATGAGATCACAGCTGTCAAGCCACTGACTACTGTCAAAGTAGTCAGGGAGTAGATAAGTTTAGGTAATACCCACAGAGACTAGAAAATTTGGGAGGAGATTAGGGACCTAGGAATAATCCAGTTTGGCAGGAGTCTAGATTACTTGAAATGCAGTAATATCAACTAAGGCTGGTAAGATAGATTGAAACTAGATTCTAAAGGGCCCTCAATGTTAGAATATGGCATTTGGTTTTTATTTGATAGGCAATGAGGAACAACTGACAGTTTTTGAAAAGTGACATGGCACAGTTAAAACCTGTGAGTCAGGAATATGAATCTGGCACTGTTAAGTCATGGAACAGGCTGAAAGCAAAAAGGCCTTCCAGGAAGCTATCAGAACTGATGGAACCAAGCTAATATAGCAGCTTCAATGCTAGAACAAAGACCTTCCCCTTTATCAGGTTCCTCCTGGACATGCCTCTATATAATTTTATACTTTATGCTTTAGTTTTGTTTTTATTGAGTTTTTTTGTTTTGTTTTGTTTTTATCATTTTGCTTCCCACGTTTGGAAGACCACTTATCTTTCTTCTCCCTAATTCCTTATTCCATCCCCAAATATATGTGCCTCCTGAAATCCTACCCATTCTTTAAGACCCGACTCAAGGGTCACCTCCTTCTTGTAACTTTCCCTACTTCTTCTAGCTGGAATTGGTTTTCCCCTCATTTGCTCTCATATAGGCCTGATTCTATTTTTGAATTTATCTATGTATCTCTTATCTTCCTCTACTAGATCCTGAACTCCTCAAGGGAAGAGATGCTATTTTATTTACATATTTGTCCTTATGTCCAGCATAGGACATGGCACACAGAGGTGCTTCAATGGTTCTGAATTATATGCTGGATTTATCCAAATCTGAAGAACCCATACTCAGGTTTCCAGCCACCATCCTCTGCATAAGAGATAGCACCATCCTTCTGTCCCACTAGCCCTTACCTGGCATTTGAAGCTTTTCAGATATTCAGCTCCAACTTGGTCCTCCCTCTCAAAACCAGGTGCCTTCTTGTAACTACCAGGGGCTGGGCTTGCCTCCCCAGGGAAGCTGATGCCTTCTAGGTTTTGTGGCTTTCGGATAGTGCCCGGGGGAGAGCCACAGAGGTTAGATGGACTACCCAGGCTGCTGTTCCTACAAAGAATCTATAGGGAAAAGATGAGAAGGATAAGGAGCAGGTTACACAGACATGACTATAACTCTAAAGCAAAGGGTCCCTGCATAAGAGGAGGAAGTCATATGGGTCTTCTAGGTGGGAAGGGTGGAGAGCATCTTCCTTGTCCCCCCCCTTTTTTTGCTGAGGCAGTTGGGGTTAAGTGACTTGCCCAGGGTCACAAAGCTAGGGAATGTTAAGTGTCTGAGACCAGATTTGAACTCAGGTCCTCCTGACTTCAGGGCTGGTGCTCTATGCACTGCGACATCTAGCTGCCCTCAGAATTGTCCCTTTTAACCCCAAAATAGCGTGTTTTTGTTTTGATGAGACAGTTCATTCTACTACATCTGAGTCCTGACACAAAGCCTATTCAAGATAGAGGCTGGAAGAGGAAATGGCCATCTAAGATAGACGCAAGGCCTGTGATGTGGAGACCTAGAAAGGAGGCAGACTCAGGTGCAGTGATATGAATTGTCAAAACAAAAACACACTTGTTTGGAGTTGGAGAGTGGGGGGACTGCCAATACCATTTGTTTAAGTTTATGTCATAGACTCCTCCATCTTTGCTCCTCGCCCCCTTCAAGCTCATCTAGGGAAGTTAAAATCCTAATTCCATTTTTCAATTGTTATTAGATACAAGTATCCCACTCCCAAGCCATGGCACATACGTTACTAAGGTCTGGGGCATGAGGGCTGGAGGGGCTCACAGGCACTGAGTCCCCTGCTGCTGATGGCATGTACATCACAGTGCCAGCCTGTGTGGGACTGGGCACAGCTGAAGAAGACTGAAAGTCATCACCAAGGGGAGGTTCTGTAAGAGATGTGAGGGATACAAGTGTTACCCAGACCTCCCTACCTCCACAGAGGGGTGATGGAATCTCCATCCCAACCCTTGATTCATACGTCTCAATCTGTGACCAGTTGGAGAGAAAGGGGGAGAGGGGGACAGACAGAGAAAGAGATAGACAGACAGGCACAGAGAGGGGACTCCACCCAGTCCTAACACCTATGGCTGGAGGGTGGGGAAGGGCAAGCCCCTGTCATGAAATTCCTCTTCCTCTTACAGAATAGCTTGTGTCACGTGGTTGGCTCCAACAGGAAGGCCACCCAGTGGGGAGGGGGTTGCACTGCTTGGTGGCTTTGCTGTTCTTGGGGAGAAGATCCCACCCTAACCCTCACCGGCTAACAGGCCAGGGCTCTTTGTCTGCTGGATTTACATGGCCCTCGTCCAGCTTGGGCTGTAAATCTGAGCAGGCAGAAGCTTAGAGGCTCTCAGTAGCCCTGAGCCAACCCAAACTAGAGTGTGTGCAAGAGGCACTGCTGGGACCATTCCCCAGCTGCAGTTAAAGGAGGAGGGGGCAAGGAGGGAGAGTGAGAAATCGTTGCCATAGCATACGTTCAACATGGGCGAAAGCGCAGAAGGGACCTCGGGGACAGCTGCCTGACTGCTGCATGTCGTTACACTTGGTGGACTTGTAGATCTAGAGAAAGCCAAATGAAAACAGAGTTAGGACTCTGGAAAGGAGGGGATGGGGAGAAAGGGGTATGTGTGTGTGAGAGAGACAGAGAGACAGAGACAGAGAGAGAGACAGAGAGAGAGACAGAGAGAGAGAGGAGAGAGAGAGACAGAGAGAGACAGATAAACACAGAAACAGAGAGAGACACAGAGAGGGAGGGAGGGAGGGAGGAAGAGATAAGAAAGGGAGGGAGGGAGGGAGAGATAAGAGAGAGAGAGACAGAGAAGGAGGGATAGTGGGAAGGAAGAAGGGAAGGAAGGAGGGAGGAAAAGAGAGAGAGTGGGGGGGAGAGCCAGAGAGAGGAGAAGGCTGGACAAGGGTGAGATGGGCCTCACATCCTGTCCACTCTGGTCTCCCAAACAATCAGGCCAGGGGTCAAACCTCTGTGCAAGCCTTGCCTCACTGGGCTTGAGCACTGCTATCTTTCTCTCTTCTCATCCTCAGCCCTTCCGTCTCTTCTGCACTTCCTAAAGGCCTCTTCAGTCGTGTCTAATCCCACTCCTAACAAATACAACTTAAGAACCACAGAGCAGTCACATTATTGCCACTGCCTGAAATGCTCTACTCAGGACAGCATGCCTGAGGGGTGAGGATGGGGTCCCCCAGAGTGGTCCAAAAGACTGACTCCTGAACTCCTCTTCTGTATCTGGTTGCAGGAAGGCCGCTAACTTGACAATTCCCAAAGGTTGGCTCTGGCTCAGTCATTCTGATGGAACAATCCCTCTAAAGTAGGAAGCAAAATCATCACACTTCTTGGTTAGAAAGGACCTCAGAGGTAAGAACCTGTAGCATTTATGATGAGGGTCATGAAGTCCTTCTGTCATGGATCTTTTGTCACAGGCAACTCTCCATCCTGCAAAGCAGGATGCACTTTTAGACAGCACTGATCACTTAGGATACTTCATTATAATAGATCTGTCTGTCCCACTGAAACTTACATCTATTGTTATTAATTTTCCCCAAGCAAAATAAGTCTTCTCTATTCCTCTAAATATCTAAAGGCAGTTACTATGCTTCACTTCTTTCTTCTCTAGGCTAAATGTCAACCTTACCTACACTCCTACCACACACCCCACCCCATCTCTTTAATCACATTACAAGATCTCCAGATCCCAATAGTGGTAGTTTCTCAATCTCTTCCACAATCTGGTTACTTTCCCTAGACAACTTTTCTATGTCTTTTCTAAACATGATGCCCAAAATTCAAAACAACATTCTATTTCCCTTTTTTTTTTTTTTAAATCTCTTTGGGATCCAGATCTAATAGTGATATTGCTGGATCAAAAGATATGCATGATTTTATAGCCCTTTGATCAAGCTTTCACATTGTTCTCCCGAATGCTTAGATTAGGTCATAACTCTACCAACAATGCAAGTGTCCCAGTTTTCCCACATCTCCTATAACATTTCTCATTTTCCTTGTCTGTCATGTTAACCAATCTGATAGGTATGAGGTGGTACTACAGAGTGGAAAAAATATCCCAGATACTATGGGAATACTATGGGTACCATACTGCTGAGCTGGACATAATCCTTTCATATATGAAGCCTAAAACTGCAATCACTTTTCTGGCTACCATGTCAGTGCTAACATCAAGCTTCTAAGACAGTGAATCCCAAAGGTCTTTTTCATATGAACTTTTGTCCGGCCAGGCTTTCCCCATATTTGAGCTCCAGTTAAGGACTTACATTTATCCCTATTAAGTTTTATATAATCAAATTCAGCCATGATTTCAGGCATATTCTTTTTAATAATCCCAATTGTCATCCAAAGCATCAACTACTATCATTCTCATCTCTTTTGAAAGGCAAATTTCATATCTAGGTCTTTGGTGAGACCACCTTCTCTGGTGGAAGAGAATGGAGTCCAGGAAGGAGCACTGTGGTCTTCCACAGCTCTTCCTAGGAAACTACTCATCCCATCTATTCAACACAGCTTGTTAGGTTCTGGGGCTCAATGAATTTAGTATCCAACTGAGTGGAGACCATCCAGCCCACTTCTATCCATCTTGTACAGACGGAAAACCACTTTGTTTACACAGGTCACATGAATGGTGGAAATTCGTTTAGCTAGCCTTTTGATCAGCACAGAAATTCTGGATAATTCAATGAGACTGAGACAAAATCATGGAAACTTCTCCCTAATCTTTTAACCCAAATCATGCATTTTCTTCTATGTCAAAATACCCTTCCCTTTGAGATGTGTGATCTTTCACTGCCTAATTTATGATGGTTCAGAATTTATATTTCACTCTCTAAAGGTCCTTTAGTTAGCTGCTTATCTGAGTCAGTCTTAGAATATAAGTTCCCCTGGGGGCAGGAGCAATATGTCTCTGTATGGTACCCAGCCCCATGTGCAACCATTAAAAGCTCAATAAAGGTTTTGGAATATGAATAGTGATGATGAAAACCAGGAGTTTTATGTCCTTAAATTAGAGAAAAATATAGCTCAAGGAGGACATTTTATGATATCCAAAACCACACATTCCTCCCCACCAAAGTATCCTGGCTCTGAGACCCCACAGAACCCTCCCTAAAACCAGCAAAGAAGGTCCTAGGAGGGAGAAAGGGAGGGAGATGTGCTGCCCTCATACCTCCGGGTGGAACTGTTGCTCCGTTCGAGTATGACAGTACTGGCAGGCATCTCCATTTTCACATTTGCCAGGGTCGCCCCACTCATCCCCGTGTTTCACACTTGGGCAAGGGGAGGACCTGGGCCAACGAGAAGGAGACAGAGGGGACAAATGAGCCTCTGTGTGTGTGTGTGTGTGTGTGTGTGTGTGTGTGTGTGTGTGTGTGCACGCACATGTGCTCGTGTAAAGAGTGGTAACAGAGAGGAAAGGTGCGATAATCTAGGAAACTCAGCCATAATTTGGCCCCCTTTGCCCCACCTTTAAAAGGAATCATGCAAAGGAACAGTGGTTCACAGGCCCACAGAAAATAATTATGTGTTTACATGAGAACTACCTTTTTACTTTTATTGTCAGTGGAAAAGTCTATTATTCTTATCATATGCTTGAGAAATTTAAGATACTGAAAAATTATAAAAGGCTTTCTGGAAAACTACTCCTCTGGGGAGCTAATGAGCAAGTTAGTACAGTAAAGCTGGGGAAAGAAGCAATTAGTCACCTAAGTGGGGAAAAGATGGGTCCAACAATGGGGCTCAGGGTACAAAGGATCAAGGAATTAGAGGAACGGAGGAAGGAGGTGACCCAATCATATGAGCAGGTTCCAAGAGGCCATTCTGCTATGAGGGAAGCTGGGGCAAGATCAATGAGTTTCAGCCCAGATTATTACAGCTGACTAGTGAGTAAATATCCTTTAAGATGAACTGGCCCAGGCAGAGGGAAACACACTGGACATGAGATATGACTTCCAGGACAGATAGTTACTTCATGCTTAGTGCAACTTGGCCTGAAGTTAAGAGATGGAATCTGTGGGGTCACACAGAAATAACTTCCTCAATAAACATTCCTCAGTTCAGGAGAATGGGAGGAACAGGAACAAGACCTCAGTGCTCTGTAAACTGTGCGGCCAAGACAATCTGTGGCCACATCGTATTTAGTGTGTTACCCAGACACATTTGCTGTGTTACCCAGTTCATTTTAAAAAAAAACAAAAAACCCAACCTTGGCTTGGCTAAGCTAAAGGGAAAAAAGAGCTTGTCCATACTTAGGGTCGGGATAACTATGGGGAGATCAGAAAGAAGGGAGACTCGAGTTGATATAGAGGTGAAATTCCAGATAGGGAAAGCAGACAAAGTTGCTTTTACAGATTCTTTCCCATTTTTCTTTATGGTGGGCTTAAAATCAGACGATAAGAAAAAAAAGCTTTTGAAAATTAAATTTAAAAAAAACAACACAAAACCACTCATTTTGGGTACGCACAATAACAGTGTCACTGAGAAAGATGGTATTAGATGCAAAGAGATAAGAAATGTTCTCCGGGCTAGTTGCATCCTGGGCCTAAGAAAGCAGAACAGCTTAGAAGAGACAGTAAAGAAAGATGACAGAGGTCCTGGAGCTCGGCAGTTCCCTTACAGTACAGACAGGGATGATCCTTCCACTTCTTTCTCCTGCAGCTGGGCCACTTCCTTGAGGACAGTGTGCATTCTCTAGTAAAGGCCCCCTGCCCTTACCCAGGAATATCCTGCCTTCGGCATCCAAGCCCAGCCTGCCCTTCATGGGGAGAGCTAGCACGTGGTCTGCCTAGCTCTGGCCACTCAGAGTTCCTCCCACTGAGGCATCCCTGTGCGTGGGAGCCTTTCCCCAGCTCCGCTGCTCCTGCACCAGGTCCCTGCCGGTCTGCCCTCGGCTTGGTGCTCCCCAAGGCCCCCAACCCCCATGGAGGAGACAGCAGCAGTCTCGGCAGCGCAGCTTAGCCAACCCCTGCTGGGTTTCTCCCTAGATGGTGAGACCTGTATTTATGTTTCCTGGGGCTCCGCCGTCTGTCTTTGCTGTTATGGTAGTACGGGCAGGCGTATCCCTGGCGACAGAGCCGAGGAGGCTTCTTGCACTGCTCAGTCTTGTAATTCCCTAAGACATAGGTTGTGTCTGCAAAGGAACAGAGGGCGGGGCTCAGTCAACCATGGGACCGGGTCGAGTCTCACACTAGCAGCTGCAGTGGCAAGGGGGGAGCGTCTCCTCCGAGGCGCCTAGAGCTCCTGCCATGGGCCTAGGGCAGCGTCCAGGGGCTCAGGCACTGCAGTTCCTACTCCCTGAGGTTACTGTGAGAAGCGCAGACCCCTGGACAACTCTCTCACTGTCTCTGAAGTCATGCCCCCCTGCTGGGGCAGCACCTGCCTGGGAGGAGCTTAGAGCTTAAAGAAGGAGACAAGACACAAGGAGACACGTAAGAGAAACACGTAAAAGACTGGCACTCGTGGAAGCCGGACAGAGCCAGATGTGTGTTTGTCTGAAGGCCCAGCCACACTGGGCAATCCAAGAAACCACCAGAGAGGACGAGACCGGCCAGGGCCCCCCCGGTGTGCTCCAAGTGACAGTGGAAAGGGTGGGCCCTCCCGAGAGAGGAGGAGGGGGGACACGCTAGACGGGGAAATGGCCTGTGTGGAGACACTGATGCGGCTGTGGACAGGTCTGCAGGCACTGGGGAAAGGTTCACAACCAGGAGGGAAGGCCGCGGGCAGACAGGGCTCAGCTCTTCTGGCCCTTACCTTGCCACCGCGGCTCTTCGCTGAGGATCTTCTCTATCATGGCGTGGCTCGCGGCCACCGCTGACTGACCCTCGATACTCCCCTCAGATGCGGTCTGACCGTTCTGTAAGGCCTCCATAGCCTGGAGCTCCCTTGGAAGAGAACACAGAGAAGACATGGGAGAAGTGTTGAGCATGAGAGGTGGCAAAAACAGATGAGCGCACGGTCACCACGGGGGAACACCAGATGAGTGACTGAGTCTACCCCTGCTTCTCTCTCTCCCACCACTTGGCCTCCCCTGCAGGAAGGCCCCCAGCTTCTTCAGAGCTCCCTCCCTGCCCCCTCTGCTTGCTCAACTCAGCTCAGCCCTGTGCCTGGCCCACCTGATGTCATAGACAGGAGAGCGCAGGTCATGGGGCCCATGAGCAAAGGCGCAGTGCAGGCCATTTTTGGTACAATTTCCTTTAGAATCAGTCTCGTGGATGCAGATTCCAGTTTTGTAGTAGCGTAGGTGGTACCGCCGCTCAGTGTCCCCTGTGGTTCTGTGCAAGAACGGGCACCTGAAAACAAAGGAGAACGTCACCTGCTTTTACCAGACGGTGCCCTAGTCTACCAGATCCCTTCTCTTAACCTGTCCAAGTGTCCCAATGATCCGGAGAGATTAAGTCATTTTCCCCCCTATGATTCCACAATAGAATACTGCAGAAATTAAACTTATCCTTAGTATTTCCTCAGCCCAGGATTCTTTCTCGCAAATCAACCTGTTGCTTTTCTACCCCTTTGCTTGGTGATAATGCTCAGCCTTGCTTCCTGAGTTTCGCAAAATAATTGGAAATCAAAAGATAGAAAGGGAGCACAACAAAGTTCCTGCCTAAATTTAAGCTGATTCAGGTTTCTATTTGGCTGTTCTGTTTTTTACACGACTGTCTAAATTGGTCTGTGTCAGAATATGAGTTTCCCGAGGGCAGAGGCAATATGACTCTCTTCTCTGGTCCCCATTTCTTGCCACGTACTGCCAAATATACAATAAATGCTTTGGGATAATGATGATAATGAAAACTAGGATAACCTTGGTGCTTTTCAACCTGCTCAGCAAGTCCCACTGAGTTTACCTGGTCCAGTCAACCAATTGCCCTGGCCTAGGGGATGGGAGAAGAAGGGTGAAGTCAAAACAATAGGAATATACCCAGAGCCCTGTGAAGTAATCTATATTGTTGATACTCCTCGTAGCAGGAAGGAACAGCAACAAATAAATGAGCTTGAAAATGTTGCTCCTCGGCCTGCTATCCCAAGAGTCTACCTGGTCAGCTTTGGGAACACAATTTCTTGTTAGAATGTGGCTCCTCTATAAGCCATTCCCAAAGTGGTAAAGGACACTTACTCATCTCCTTCTGGACACAGGCCTGTGGTCTCATCATACTTGGTGCAGTAGATATCAGGGCTATAGTTGAAGGTGCCGTCTCGGCGGCGGATGGACCTACGGCGACGCTGGTTAACAAAGTGCCAGTGGAAACAGGTGTAGGGCCGGTGCTGGGTACATTTGTGTTGCACAAAGAGCGGGCACTGTTCTGTGCGAAACTCCTTTAGGTACCTGAAGAGAGGGCACACAAAAGGTGGAGGAAGGGGAGAGAGTTTGGGGGATGGAGACCCAAAGGTTTTAGCCTCTTATGCTCTCTCTTTCTGTCCCCAAATTAAGCTCCACTTTACATCTAAGAATCAAATATCAAACTCCTGGAAGTTTTCAACCTCTGGCTTCAGCCCTGATGGGACACAAGAAAGACTCAGAGATCCATGTTCAAACCTCTGTCCCAGACATCTTGCCAGAATTCCAAGGTCCTGAGACTGGAGGGACACAGAATATATCCTCTCCTTGAGTCAAAGGGAATGATTATATTGTTATAATTAAACAATTAAAGATTTTGCCAAGTGCTTTATACATATCTCATTTGATACTCATAACAACCCTTTAAGGTAGGTGCATTCTCCCCATTTTATAGCTGATGAAATAGGATAAGAAATTAAATGACTTGCTCAGGATCACACAACTAATAATTATCTGCGGCAAGCCTGGAACTCAGAACTTCCCACCAGGGTTTTCTCCACTTGTTGTTCCAGCAGTCATGGGCTAGCTTTCCCAGCAGCAGACTCAGACCAGCCAGACTTATTTTGACTAGGCCAATGTCCTGTCAATATTTCCTGCCATGAAACAGGGAAGGGGTAATTTAAAGCTGCTAATGTCCCACCAAGGAAATTAATTCTAGGGTCCAGAAGGATGTTAGAATTACAAAAGAGCCTTGAGCCAGGAGCCCAGACTGAGCTCAGCACCTCAAACTCTAGGCCAGATATCTGAGTAATTCCATAGAATGAAGGAGACAGACTCTTACCTGATTTCCCTGTACATGAATGGAGGAACAGGGTGAGCTGCTTGATTTCATTAGTATTTCAAAGTATAATTTATGAGCATGCTGTGACAATGCCTGAATGTGGTTCTTTCCCTGTCTTCCTGGGATGCTTAACCACTTCCAAACTCTGCCTATTCCAAAGGCTCCCAACCCCTGACCCATTTTCAGTCCTAGAATCAAACGTAAGGACCCCACAGCAGTGAAGAGATGCTTAAATCTGCTCTTGACTTTTCCAGACAAAGGAGAACAGAGTCAAAGACTTCTGAAAGGGAAACAGTTTCTGGTCTCCAGAAAGACTAGGAGGAGCCGTGACCACAGAGTATGTGCTCTTCCTTTGGACTGCTAACTGCTGTTAATAACAGGCTTTCCTGGCAGGACTCCCTGAAGAGATATAAAAGACAGATGATTATCCAGGTAAGTGGCCTGTAGGAGGAAAGTTTCACATCTGACTGCTTTGTTTAACTTCTCTCTTGGACACGGAGGGTGCTCTCCTTGCTGGCATCAATCAATCTCCTGAACATCTATACAGGTACTTGGATATTGGCGACATGCTCCACCTGCCTTTTTTTTAAAGCCTCCTCCCACTTTTCATTTGGACACCTGCCCCACTTAACTGCTGCCTCTGAATTAGGAAGTTTTGTGGCTTGCTCCTGTCTTAACTCTTCATCCTAGTGATGCAATTACTCTTTTTAATGTCATCCCCTCAACAGTCTCTCTCAAGCACACTTAGTCCCATGGAGAAAGTGAACACCTAGTCTGTTTATGTATAATGTTTTTACTTTGCTGACAGTATATCAGCAAATGTGAGTCCACAGCAGGGCCTTAAATTGTAAGCTCCTTGTGGGAGCAGCCTCCTAGAGGGCTGTGTAATTCTCTTAGCACAGCGCCATATGTAACATAGTAATCAGAGGATGATAAAAGCTCTTAATAACAATGACAGCCAAAAGCTTTTGGTTTCCCTTCTCCTTACTAGCACTATTAGATTTCTCATGAAAGCTACAGGGGGGAAAAGGTTTGACAGAACATTGAGTCTTATCTGGAGAGCTTAAAGATTGCACAGCCTATACTCTACCTTATGGAGAAAGGAAACTGATGTCCACTTGCCTTAGATCCTATAGCTAGCTAAGGAAAACTGGGACTAGATTCCTTCCACTGTGCTCTCCATGTCACTGTCTTTCCTCTTAGAAGTTTTGTGGAAAAAAAAAAGACCTTCAGGAAAAATGAAAGTCTGCTTCAGAAGATGATGTGGAACAAAGCACTTCTCTGTTTTGATTATCATGGGGATTCATGAAGAAGTTGAAAATTAGCCCTTGATGGAGACTCTGGACCCAGATTGAGGATATGACCCATGTGGCAAGAAAGACCACATCAGCTTTGAGGTTCAGAACTTTTCATAAAATCATGTAAAATCAAAATTGGAAGGAATGCTAGAGGTCATCTGGTCCAATCAGAACCTGAAACATGAATCCACATCTACAATACTGGCAACAAATAGTCATTCAGCCTCTAGTTGAAAATCTTCATGGAGATGGAATTCATCTCCTCAAAAAGGCCATTTCACTTTCACATAATTATTAGGAAGTTCCTCATATTCAGTCTATCTATGCTTCTCTTAGGTGTGTCTTCTGCAGCCAAACACAGTAAGTCTAATCAGTCTTCTAGGTGCCAATTTTTCATCCACACAAGTCTCCTTTAGGCAAAAAAAAAATCCTCAATTTATATAACTAATACTCAAGACACTTTCAAGAACCTGACTAACCTGATTGCCCCTGTCTGGATCAACTCTAGCTCATTAATTTCCTTCTAAAAACACGTTATATGATTGCTTACTAGAAAGTATTTTTAAATTTTCTTACATCCTATAAGTACCAAGAGGAAGGTATGGGACAAATTTTGTAAATGAGGAATTAAATGCCAAGGTTAGAGGCAAAAACTAGTTTCAGAAATATCTATTTCTGGTTTTAAATAATCTGATTTTTAAAAGAAACTACTTGCGATCTTGAACTACTTTCTAGAATCAAACATTTCCCCTATATTCTCTTGTATTTGTTGTAGCTATAAGGAATAATAAAGTCCACTGAGATCAATCTCCTCATTTTACAGTTGAAGAAATTGAGGCAGAGAGGAGAAATGAATGACTTGTCTGAGATGTTTCCTGGCATGTTTGTTCCCATGCTGTGTACATTAAATTATACTTCCTTAGGGCAGGAATTCATATGCAGGGATTGGGCCCTGATGCAATATAGTTGGAAATATGTGTCTGAAATAGGACAAAGTTTAATTTAAGATACATTTATTAAGTGCTTACTATGCATAAGGTGGAAAGCAGCTCAGTGCTTAGGACTGTCCCAGTCAGAAGACCTGACAAGTCACTTAAATCCATCACAACTCTTGAAGTCCATTTGTTCATCTGCATCAGTGGAGAAAGTTTCCATAACGGGAATTCTTCATCCAGGTGGATCATTGGTTCTGATAGGCCACTGCAGTCAGTAATTCTTGTATTGGCAGAGCAATGAAACCACTGGCAAAACTATTCCACTGCCAGGCTGTTTACACTCCAAAGTTAGTACTGCAGATGCTAATCCCTAGTCCTACTATCTACTATCTCTCTCATCATCTTCATCTATCTACCTGACTCTCTTTCTTTACCTTTCATCTCCCTCTCTTCTCCCATTTCATCATCTTCTTCTCTCCTCCAACATCCCTGGCCCCTCTTCAATAAGACTGTACTCTCACATCACTTGCTCTTTTATCCATCTACTAGCCCCACCTGTGTGTCCCCAGCCCTGGGTCATCAATTCATTTTGTCTTCTCATCTCTTACTCTGGAGCTGCTGAGCTATCCTGGAGGGAATAACAACTTCATGCTGAGACCACTATATATTCATGCTATTGATCCTCAATTGGACCCCTGCCTTTGTATAACAATTTGTATATTAGTTTTGTGTCGTGATTGTTAACACAGAAGTTACTACCAAATTTTTCTTGCCTCCATGTAGTAGATAACTTAATATCCTAGTTTACTTAGGATAATCCTAAACTCCTTATCACTTTCCCTCATTCACATGTCAAAACACTTGTTCTCCTAGATCTCATCCTTTTCTCTAAACTTTTTTTTTAAACAATAGCTTCTTATTTTTCTAAGTACATGCAAAGGAGAGTTTTCAACATTCACCCTTGCAAAACCTTGTGTTCCAAATTTTTCTCCCTCCTTCCCCCTTCCTCCTCTCCTAGACAGAAAGTAATTCAATATAGGTTAAACATGTGCAATTCTTCGAAACATATTTCCAGATTTATCATGCTGCACAAGAAAAATCAGATCAAAGGGAGGAAAATGAGAAAGAAAAAAAAACCAAGCAAACAACAACAAAAAAGGTGAAAATACTATGCTTTGATCCATATTCAGTCTCCATAGTTCTCTTTCTAGATGCAGATGGCTCTTTTCATCACCTCATTACTGAAAAGAGCCAAGTTGGTCACAGTTGATCATTATATAATCTTCTTGTTGCTGGTTATAATGTTCTCTCAGTTGTATTCACTTCACTTAGCATCAGTTCACCTTTCCCTTAAACTTGAACATAAAATGGCCTACCTTCTTGTTGAGATTAATCCCTCTAATCGTACCCAGGATCCCATCCTCTGGGATATTATTCCATCAATAATTCTCTGCCCTACCTTTCCCATCTTCAGTCTATCCCTCTCTTATTATTTTCCCTGTACTTATAAACACAATCAGGTCTGCCCACTCTCTTACTCCCTCTAACTATTATAATAAATCTCTTCTCAATACTGATGAATTTCTACTTGTTTAAATTCACAAAACTATTATGGAGTTTTAGCCCAAGTTTTTTGACTCTAAGGCTAGGGTTCTGTTTAGTATACCTCTGAAATTAATCTGGAAAAGCCTTTCACATATTACATAATGGTCCAAGAGGGAAAATGGAAGCTCCCTGAGGACAGGGACTCTTGGTTTATCTTTGTACTTCAGGTTCTTAGCATAATATTGAACAAATGCTAGGGGAACTGAAATGAAGTGAATCTCTTAACTGCTGTATTCAATAGCTTTCACAATCTTCTGCCAGTCCTCCTACATCCTCTCTCCTTTTTCTAGATCCTGTTCTTTTTAGGTTCCCCTAACTATCCAACTGCTCCTTCTTAGACACCAATTATATACACACACACACACACACACACACACACATATATATATATATATATATATATATATGTATATGGACATCTCCTACTTGACTTGTTGGCATCTCATTATCAAAAATTCCATAACAGAACTGATACTTCTTTCTATCTAACTTCTCTATTTATCTTATAACTGACACTATTACAATATGAAAGATAAGGAAATGTATTTGAAAGGATTGTATATGTTTAACCTATGTCATATTGCTCGCTGCCTTGGGGAGAAGAAATGTTAAGGGAGGAAGAGAAAAAAAAATTTGAAACACAACATCTTATAAAAATGAATGCTGGAAATTATATGTGTATTTGGAAAAAAAAAAGAAAAAAGAAAAAATACTGAGGGAAAAAAAAAAAAAGAATGATTATCTTCCTGGTCATCAAGTTCACAACCTCCCTCTCCTTCATTCTTTCAAGCTTAATCAATTACAAAATCTTGTCTATCTCCATGACATCTCTTGCATGTCTCCTTTCATTCACACACTTACCACTGTACATTTCAGACTTCCCATAATTTATATCCTAGACTGTAGCAACAAACTTCAAGCTATGCTACCTGCTTCTAGGCTCTCTCCTTTCTAATCCATCTTCCATGGAGCTGCCTAAATAATTATCATGTGCTGAGATCTAACATGTGGCTCCCTTGGTCAAAGATCTTTGGCTCATCATTGCCTTTAAGATAAAAACAACTCAGTTTAGCACTTTAGGTTTTTCACAATTTGGCTTTTACATACTTTTCTAATCTTCATATCACTATCCTTCAAAAATTCCGGCCAAACTGGACTAATGATCCCCAAATTCTCCAGATATCAGGATGTTTTCCAGAGCTGTAACATGCTTCTTCTTCACCTCTCTCTCTCAAGAATCTTGTCTTCTAAGGGTCACTCAGCTACCACCTCCAGTGAACCCTTCCTTGATTTCCTCCCGATTTATTTGGTGTCTTTCCCCTTCCTCAAATTATCTGGTATTATTATTTACATTAACCTCCTATAACCCAAGAGCAGGAATTGTTTTCTCTTAGTATCCCTAGAGTCTAGCAGACTATTTTGCATATAACACGGTTAAGTGAATGTTAGTTGAATTGAATTGGGATACTCAGAGAGAATCCTTGTCTCTCCCAGACCAAAAATTATAAAATTGCCTAATCTTTTGTATCTTTAGTCAGAGGATAGAAAATTCTAAACTTTCTCTTAAAACTACAAGTAACCCTTTCACTAATAACTGTAACTAGGAACAAAATTGCTTGGCTTTCTTTCTCTCCTTTCCCTAATAAGTATATGGGGACAGGGAGCAGAAAAGGAACATTCCCTTCCCATCTCTTCCCCTAGTCACCCTCCCTCCCACCAATAAAAAGCAGGCTAGGTGAAAAGCAAAGGATCATGATCATTTGGTCTGGATCATCAATTCCTCTATAGACCACAACTGGCTATTTATTTTAAGGAATTCTCAAGTAGGAAATGCTGAAATCTACTTTAGAACCCAGAGCTTTTCAGGAACTACAGCAAAACTCCAGACTGGGTTTCAACAAAAGATATTAACCATTCAACAATTTTTACTGTTCCAAAGGTCTTAAATCCCTGAGCCTGAGAAACTACATTTGATATCCATTTGCCAATTCAAATAACTACTCCAAATAATCTTATCAGCTCCCCCAAAGACCTAGAAATCATCTTTTGAAAGCAGTCTTCTTTTCTAATCCCCAAGTTCTCCACACATTATTTCTTGGGAATATCAGTTCTCCACACCAAAGGTCACTGAGACCCATAAGAATTTTAATAGTATTATATTGACAAGCCCTCAGCGATTGGTAAGATTAAGGTAAGATATGGTTAATGGCCAATATAGGAAAGACTTCCACCCAAAAGGGGCAAGGGAGCAAGGTCTAGATCCTAGTTATAGCTATATTCATTTATAAGAAAATTACAGTAGGAAGAAGAATGGTGCTTTTCTGCTGGCAGTTAATTTTAAGTCAAAACAAAGCAGTCAACTACACTTTTTTGGCACAAAATTATTCATTTGCTTTCCATTTTCTCCTATTGGTAAACTTTATTTTAGTAAGCTAAAATAATCTCCATTTTTTGCTTCCCCCAAGACTAGCTTAAATTTGAAAGTCAGATTTCTGTTTCCTAGTTAATAGCAATCATCCTAAATAGATCTCCATTACCTATGAAGTGTTGGGTTTTCCTTGCTAATATTATCAGTGAGGTGACTTGAATTATCCTCAAGTGCAAGTTAAAACAAGGGAATTCCCTAGTTCATTAATATACGGTGTTAATTAACAATGTTGATTGGGTCATACTTATACTGTCCGTTAGCCTTTAAATTGCAGAATCAGTTTTAGAGATGAAAGGGATCCTCAAATCTCTAGCTTACTAGGTTTTCCAGAATCCTGTGTAGTTGGATTGAAAGGGTAGGAGGCAAGGAAGGAGATATTTGTTAAGAGCTGTGAAATTTGAACAATGATAATTAGAAAGGATTTTAGATATGGCTGAAATTGTAGGGTGGATTTAGTGTACTCTCATCCATTCCCCGACTTTCTCCATCCTATACTACTAGATGTGCTTTGTGCTTGTGCACATCTAGTCACAAAATTCTTTTGCTGAAAAACCTTCAATGGCTCCCTACTGCTCGAGTAAAGTCTGATTTCTGGCATTCAAAGTCTTCCCCAACCTGGCACTTCTACCTTTCCAGGCTGCTCTCATATTTTTCTCCTATATTTAGAGTACTGGTCTCCAAACTTTTTGGATCACATGTCCCATCAGGAAAAAGAAAAGATTTCTTTGAGCATGAACCATCAATCTATGTATATTTATTTATAAATTATATATACTGTTTTGTTTTGTACATTATAAAACTTACAGAAAATTAGAAATTGAAGATGAGATAAAGGTGAAATAAACAATTTTTTAAAATTTCCATATTAATGGCACCAAATCTTTTTGCTCTCACTAAAAAAACAAAACATTTTTAATGATAGCAATTTGATTGAATATGCTCTGTTATTTTGAAAAATTATGTTTTAAGCTTCTGTAATACTGCAATTCGAATGTCAAGTTCTAAGTTCAAGTCCCCTCTCCCTGCCATACTTGGTTTTATTAATGGTTGTCATAGCTGAAAAAAACTGCCTCAGAGATATGAAGATACAAATGGAAGAGGTACATCACTGGCTACACGTATTAAATCATAGCACTCATTTTTCAGTCTTAATCACCAATTATACAAAGATTTTTGTTCAAATTTGGCTAATAAATTTCTATCTTCCATGTATTAGGAGGAGTTGAGGGGACAAACTCTGGAGGTCAGATCCTAGGTCCAGAATGTAGCTACAAAGGGGGAGAAAGGAGCAGTGATACAGAGATGCCCCACATGGGCCCTGGTTTCATAGTAATAAATGGCTTTCTTCCTTTGTTTCCACATGGTCCCATAGGGCAGAGTTTAAATGGGGAAAAATAGGAATTAGTGGGGCTGTAGACATGAGAACATTTTGTGCTTAGCTACTTGTGTCCCAGCAATATTTGATTCAAAAGCTCTTGTGTCTGTTCCTTTGGACTCTTCTTGCTGCAGCTTCTACCCAAATAGCTCAAGCCTTGTTCTCTTGAGGTAGGGAGTGGAAATTAGGGGGAGAGGAGAGAAGAGCCTTGGACAAGGGACTGTGGGAATCAGGTAATTCTGCCTTGGAAGTTTTCTTGCAAACCCAAAATTTCTTGATTTAATGCAATTATACTTCAGCACATGCAGTGTACTTATACTAGGATAAGTAAAATGACTGCCTTAGGCAGTGATACTGACAGAAATATCTTTCTGGTCTGAACTATCCAAACAGAGGAAGGGGATAGGGTGGATGAAGAAAGTTGCCAGCCAGTTCGCCTATAAGGACTCCCTAGGCAGTCCGGCATAACAGGTAAGAGGAAGAGGCTGAAATGGGAAGGAGTTGTGGGACTGACCATCTAACACAGCCCAAAGCAGGCAGAGCAGTGGCAAGTGGTACTCACATAGCACCTCTCTCCAAATCTATTTTCTTCATCCCCCTCCCAAACAGATAGTCTTGCACATGCCTACTTTGGAGACCACTGCTCTAGAGTGTACTTCAGTCAAACCAGACTACTCTAGTCTCCTAATACACCCTGTACTTTCCTGCCTCTGTCTTTACTCATACCATTGTTTCCTTTTTGGAGATGTTTTCCTTCACTGTACCTATTAATTCATCCTTTACAATTCAACCCCAAAGCTAATTTCTACATCCTTCTCTGATCTTTTCCCCTCAAATCTCACATAACACCTTACATCTCCCCAATCAAGTAATGTTTTTTTTTTTATTAAAACTTTTTATTTGCAAAAACATATGTATGGGTAATTCTTCAACATTGACCCTTACAAAGCTTTCTGTTACAAAATTTTCCTCCCTAGTCCCCACCCCTCCCCTTGATGGCAGGAAATCCACTACATATTATATTAAAATACTTGACAAATCAAATACATGTATACATATTTCCACACTTATCATTGTTGTGCAAGAAAAATCTTATCTACAAGGAAAAAAAATCAGAGAAAGGAAACCCAATGCAAGCAAACATCAATAGAGAGCATGGAAATGTTATGTTGTGGTCCACATTTCATATCCCTCTCTCTGGGTGTATATGGCTTTCTTCACTGAACAACTGGAACTGGTTTGAAACATTTCATTGTTGAAGAGAGTCATGTCCATCAGAATTGATCATCATATAGTCCAATCAAGTAATGTTGTATATTAGATTCAACTGTTGCTGACGATAAGGAATATATCTTTTTTTTTTTTTTTTGCTTTTTGCTGAGGCAATTGAGGTTAAGTGACTTGCCCAGGGTCACACAGCTAGGGAATGTTAAGTGTCTGAGACCAAATTTGAACCCAGGTCCTCCTGACTTCAGGGCTGGTGCTCTATCCACTGCGCCACCTAGCTGCCCCGATAAGGAATATTTCTTAACCAAATTTTTTTATCTCCGGTATCTAACAAAATACTCTTAGAAGAGGAAAAACAGCTAATTATTTTGAGAGCTCAAACATACATTAGTTAAAAAAAAAAAAA